>CM019151.1:27845014-27859563 GCA_009733165.1 Naja naja
GTGTTAGCTCGTTACACATGGGGTTGATTCTTACTTGTCATCACCTACATTGTCACCCACTTCCTCCCTAGAAAAGGCTGTGGATAGGGAGTCTAGAGGGGCACTATGGGAATGATCCAGAGACTTCCTGGACCGTAATTGGTCTATGTGCTACTCCATACAGCATCATCCTCAGTCTGAACCCTGTAAGACCTGGGCCCTGTAACCTGGATTATTTCTGCAGGAATCCATAAAGTTTCACCCACAAGGTTTTTAGCATAGACACCATGCCACGTAAAAATACGAAGTTTTGCTAGGAATCTAATGGAGCATTGGGTGCGTAAGGGGTGAAGGCAGTCAAGAGTAGACCTGAGTTTTCCCATCAATAGCTCAGCTGAGTTAGGTTATTGGATGGGTTTGGAGAATGTGTTGGATACTAGCAGTTTGTCTACTTTCTCAGTGATGTCCCCAGGACCAATTGCTGGAGCTTATCCTTAGTAAAACGTACCACGCGCTCAGCCCGGCTGTTAGTTGAGGGATGCCGGGGCTGTAAGGGTGTGCCTGATACCCTGTTGTGCCAGATAAGATTCAAAGATATTGGCAGTAAATTGGGGACCATTGTCAGAAACAATAATGTCAGGTAGACCATGAGTTACAAAAGTTCCTTAACTGTTTGATAACAGTGCCTGCTGTGGTGGAGGACATGGGAATAACCTCTAACCATCTGGAATATGCATCTACCACAATGAGAAAAGTATGCTCTTTGGTAGGGCCAACAAAATCAATATGAATTCTGGACCAGGGCCCCTAGGAGATTCCATTCCTGTTTAGGGGCGACAGGTGGTGCAGGCCTTGTCTCCTGACAGTTGGTACAGGATGCAACCCAGTTTTCAACCATTTTGTCAATACCAGGCCACCATACATAACTCCTGGCCAACCCCTGCATTCTCACAATTCCCCGGATGTCCTCATGCAACATTTCTAATACTTTTTCTGCAGTTTTGCAGGAATAACCACTCTGTTATCCCACAAAATACACCCTCTAACACAGATAGTTCAGTTTGTCTGGACTTAAAGGGTTGGGAAACCTGAGGGAGGTCTGTAGTGGCCAACCTTTTGATCCAACCCACAATAGGAGCAATACACTGTCTTTGGCTGTTTCTCTAGCAATTGTAGCAGCATGCACAGGAAGTTTGGCAACAGTTTCTAAGAAGAACGTGTAGTTTCAGGAGAGGGTCCTCAGTGCGCAGGGAAATGGGCAGCCACTCAAAGCATCTGCGTGCCCAATGTCCTTTCCGCCTATAGATGAGTTCATATGAATAAGCTGCAAGAAATTCAGTCCATTTATCATTCTGGGTGAGGATGATTGAGTTGGTTTATCACGCCATAATACCCAGCAGTGGTTTGTGGTCGTGACAATGGTGAATCTTCTCCCATAGATGTATTCGTGGAATTTCTTAACAGCTGCCACAATTGCCAATGCCTCTTTGTCCAGTTGACTATAGTTTCTCTCAGCTTTAGTCAATGTGCGTGAATAAAATGCAATGGGAGCTCTTCCACTGGGAAGCTTGTGGCTCAGAACCCCCCCCCACTCCAAACGGGGAGACATCAAACATTAACACAACTGGTAGATTTTCTGAAAACTGTATAAGACACAATCAGAAGTGATTTGTCTCTGATATTGTTAAATGTCGCTTCTTCTTTTCTGCCCCAGACCCACGCAGATTTTATCCAGTACCCATGTAGGGGTTCTGCAGTGGTTGCTTTCTGCCGGTAAAACATATGGTAGAAATTAATAAGTCCCAGAAATTCTGCAAATCCGTTTTGCATTTAGGTCTGGGGCTTCCTTGATTGCCTGGATTTGGCTTCAGTGGGGTGGATACCATGTTTATCAATCATATAACCCCAAAATTCTACTTTGTCAGTTCTTAGTGTGATTTCTCTTTTCTTTTTGACTTTAACCCTGTTTTTGAACCTGGTCAGCACTTCTCTGAGTCTTTCACGTAGTTGAGTGTCATTTTAGCAGAGATAAACATCATCAAAATAAGGCACCACCCCAGTCAAACCTTGTAACATTCTTTCCATTAGGCTTTGAAATATGCCTGGCACCACACTTACTCCGAATTGTAACCTCTTGCATTTGAAGGCACCCCGATGGGTTACAATGGTTTGCGCCTCTGCAGTTGTATCGTCTACTGGTAACTGCTGGTATGCTTGGGCAAGATCTAATTTGGCGAAAACGTTACCCCCGCCCAGGGAGTGTAATAAGTGATGAACCACTGGAACTGGATATGCACTCGGTTGTAGCGCATGGTTCAATGTCCCCTTGTAATCCTCACAGATCCTCACTGAACCACCAGTTTTGAACGGTTGTAACTATGGGTGTCTCCCACCTGAGTGATCTGTGGGTTCTAATACCCCTTGGGCTATTAGCTTACCTAATTGTTTATCGATTTTTTCTTTCAATGCAAATGGCACCCGTCGGGGTTTTAACGTTATTGGTTGTACCTTGGGGTCTAGATTGAAAGTGATAGGGGTCCAAGTACTGCCTAATCCGTCGCTGAAGACCTCTGGAAATTCAGTCTTCAATGACTCTTCCCATTCAGTGTCGCTCACATGGTTGATGCCAGTCACTTGGATGCCCAGCGGATTGAACCATTCAAGTCCCAGCAAACTTGGGCGGTCTTTATCTATGATGGTCAATGGCAGCAGTTTAGTGGGTTTTGAATTTCACGCTGAATTTCTTTGTTCCAACTACTGGAATCTTGTTCCCTTGGGAGTCTTTGAGGGTCAGCGCTTGCTTTTTGCAGTGCTTCTTCTGAATTCCAGGTATTAGACTCTGAATAGTGTCCACCACACCATGGAAAGGTATGAACCTGAGTCCACCCTCCATTTGGCAAGGTCTTCCTTCGATAAGTACCTTGACATGCACCTTCCTATTGTTCAATGATGAGGAATGACCAATGGTTACAGTTTGATGAGTTGTTTTTTTTTCCACTTGCTTCTGTGGCACTTCCCATTCTTTCGTTGTTGTTGTTTGGTTTAACTTCTTGTCTTTGTTGTTTGAAACAAACTTCCTCTGTTTGGAGTTTAGATGATTTGCAGACTTTGAGATGTGCCCTCTCTTTTCGAACGGAGGCAAATGGCGCCCAGGAACTTGCATTCTCCGGGGTGGTTTCCCACAGCCTGTGCAATGGAAATCTCACTCTTCCGCCCTGGTCTTTCGCTTCACCCATTCTGAGCCTGTTAATCTTCTTCTTCTCCGCTGTATTCGGATTCAGAATCTAGTTCATCAAAGTGTGTAGTGGTGGTTTTCTCACCATCAGAATGGCACATTGTTCTGTTCATCTTCCTCATGGTTGAATGCTGAGGTTTTGTGGCTTAATAAAAAGTTATGTGGAAAGAAAAAAGTGTGGAAGAAAAAGGCACACAAGCAGCAGGGGATGACCAGCCTGGAAAGCATTGTCAGGAAAAGGCCATTCAAAAGTGTTGGGACTTTCAAGGAGTGGACTGAGGCTGGAATCAGTGCATCAAGAGCCACCACACACACAGACAGATCCTGGACATGGGCTTCAAATGTTGTCAGAAGCGTCTTACCTGGGTAAGAAAAACAGACCTGGTCTGTTGCTCAGTGGTCCAAAGTCTCTTTTCTGATGAGAGCAACTTTGCATCTCATTTGGAAACCAAGGACCCAGAGTCTGGAGGAAGAATGGAGAGGCACACACTGCAAGATGCTTGAAGTCCAGTGTGAAGTTTCACAGTCTGTGTTGATTTGGGGACCATGATCTGCTGGTGTTGGTCCACTGTGCTTCATTAAGCATCTGCGATTCCCAGTCTTTGTTTTTCGGATTCCACAGACGGCTTTATGGGGATGCTGACTTCATTTTCCAGCAGGACTTGGCACCTGCCCACACTGCCAAAAGCACCAAAACCTGGTTCAATGACCGTGGGATTACTGTGCTTGATTGGCCAGCAAACTCTGACCTGAACCCCATAGAGAATCTATGGGGCATTGTCAAGAGAAAGATGAGAGAAATGAGACCGAACAATGCAGAAGAGCTGAAGGCCGCTATTGAAGCATCCTGGTCTTCCATAACACCTCAGCAGTGCCACAGGCTGATAGCTTCCATGCCACGCCACATTGAGGCAGTAATTGCTGCAAAAGGGTCCCAAACCAAGTACTGAGTACATATGCATGCTTATACTTTTCAGAGGTCCGATATTGTTCTATGTACAATCCTTGTTTTATTGATTGCATGTCATATTCTAATTTTCTGAGATTGTAGATTTGGGGTTTTCATGAGCTGTAAGCCATAATCATCACAATTATGGCAAATCGGCTTGAACTATCTTGCTTTGCATATAATGAGTCTATCCCATATATTAGTTTCACCTTTTAAGTTGAATTACTGAAATAAATGAACTTTTGCACAATATTCTAATTTTTCGAGTTTCACCTGTAAATACCCTAAATTCACAGTATTTAATTGTCTGATGCATATATTGCTTTCTAAAGTAGGCTCTTGGTTATAGCACATTACAGCATAATCAGCCACTTACTGTCAGTCTAATAGCACACAGTAAAATGATCTCAAAAATAATTTAAAAACTTTTCTGTAAGATTACTGGACTTCTTTTCATGGAGAAGATTTTTTATTATGAAATTGCCATTGAAAAAGTAATTTTGTGTCAGATTTTAACAGTAATATTTAGCAGGTAAACAAAACATGAGGCACCAAGCCAGATGTAGCCCCAAATCCTGGGTGAAGTTCTCAGAGACATTTCCAAATTTGTAAAAAAAATAAATGCAGTTGTTAATGTGGTAGAAGGGAAAATTATCATATGCAAGACTGGGAAGTAATTTAATTTAATTTTAATTAAAGTGTAAATGTTAATTAATTCCAGTCAAATGTGGGAGTTGACTCCACCTTTAAGAGTTTAGCTTCAGCCATACATTCAAAAGCCAAATGAGACACATGCTGTAGAAAAAGTTGTATTCCTTTGATCTATGCTACAGCTATATAGATAAATAGATAGATAGTTAATATTTTATATGTATATCATATTCAAACTAATGTAGTTAATTTTTATTAGATGAAAAACCTTCATCAGTACCTGGAAGAACGATATATATATATATGTATGTATATATGTATGTATGTGTGTATACACACACACACACACACACATATTAACTAATAAATACTTCTAAAGCAGAAAAGTCCTAATTCTAAATAATAGTTTTTCAGCCAGATGTACAGTATGTGATGTGAATGATGTGATTAAACAGGAGATTTATGTAATGCTCTTTTATTTATAAAGATTGAGAACATCCTCAAGTTTCTATAGTTTTTCTATATTAGTATACCATTTTAACAGTCAGTCCACATATCTAAAAATTCAGCAATAAAAACCGGAAATGCAGCATTTTATTTTTGAAGGAAACCATGCTAATAAATGGCTTTGGTGAAAAAAGTACACAGCTGACTGAACATTTTATGAGTGATTTCTTAGTTATAAAAATAAGAATTAAATAAAGGAAATGTTCTTCCTCAAAATTATGCCATTTTTGAATCTTATACATCAAGATATCACCATCAGATTTTCCTGTTGCCTATGCTCCCCAGGCCCAGATCCAGTCAGTTGGGAAGCTGTATTCTGGATCCCATAAACTAAATAATTTCACATTGCAGGACCCAGAAATACATCTACTTTGTTCCCATTCCTGACCTGTGGAATGTTCTCCCTGCAGAGATTTGTGTGGCTTCTCCATTCAGCAAACTTTTGAAGATGTGGTTGTCCTCCCAGGCCTCGCAACCAGAGTTCTTTCTTTTTAGTTTAGTTTTATTTTATTTTTAATTTTGTACTGTGCTCTGTTGCATTTTTCTTTTAAGTTTGTTTTTAATTGTAAGCCACTGAGAGTCATTTGGGGGTTGTGGGTGACATGTATTAAGTAAAATAAATGTATTAATCATAATATAAAATCTAAATAAATATATTCTGGCTCCATTCTCTCCGTCAATTGTAGGGGTATTAGTCTGATATAAGAAAAAGGGAATCCTAGCTGACAACTCTTTTTCATTCCAGCTTAAGACAAGAGCTTTCCCAGAGGCTTCAGAAACTTTAGAAACACGTTGAAAGTTTGGGGTAAGCCAGGTTGAGAAAGATAAAATAGTTGCATATTTTTAAAAATTACATCAGCTTTATAGTCCAGACTGGATTCCTGAATCACTGAGGTTAAAGAGCTGATGTACTGATTTCTTTAAAGAAAGCTCAGCATAGCAGAGATCAAGGCTACTTCATCATAAATGACTTTATGTCAGTCGCCATCTTTCAATTTCATTTAATTGACAGGATTGTTGTGGGGAGAAATTGGAAGATGGAGGTCTACATTAGTGGTGGGATTCAAAAAATCTTACTACTAGTTCTGTGGGCGTGGCTTGGTGGGCATGATAAGGGAAGGTTACTGCAAAATCCCATTCCTTCCCCATCCCACTAACCTGCTTTCCAGCTCCATTCTCCTGTAGGGCAATAAAAGAAGACCCAGCCGATCAGCTGGGACTCTGGAGGCAGAGAATAGATGGGCATGGCACCAGTCAAAGGTGGTATTTGCTGGTTCTCCGAACTACTCAAAATTTCCGCTACAGGTTCTCCAGAACTGGTCAGAACCTGCTGAATACCACCTCTGTTCTACATACACCAATTTCAATTCCTGGAAAGCAGCCAACAATTTTAACAAATTAAGAGAATTTGTTAACTTGGATGACTCAGGATAAGGGCTAGAAAAACTAGCAATTCAGGTCTAAAGTGAGCAAAAGGAAGAATCAGCAGAACTTATTCATTGGAATAGGTATTATGAGGTCATTCTCATCTGTTTTTAAGAAGTTTTGTACATCTATCTTTTTTTAAAAAAAAACTTACATAGCTTACATAGTTTACAAGCTTATATAGTCATCTTGGCAAACACAGAAGTAGCCAGTGCATTGTATTTGATAGACAGGGATGAAAGACAGCTGGAATAAGTAGGCATAGTTATTCTACACCAGCATGAAATGAAAACCTTCTCATAGTTTCAGTTTGCCATTCCCTTGTGATACTACTGTGTCATAGCAAGTCATTTCCTTATGGAGATATAAAAACATTCTTAAGAAAAGAACTGTCTCATTTATGCTTCTTCAAGTACTGAAAATTGATTTGTATTGTGAATTGTGTTATAAGGCAGTTGCCAGATGACTTTTTGTGGTAATTGTACTCAGACAATTGCATTGCAAAATAAATAGCTTAGGAGTTTTTTTGAGTTCTAATACAGTTCCAAGTGCACGTAGCCGGTAATAAGTTTCAATAAAGTGAACTGAGCTTAATTCCAGGCAACTGTGTTTATAGAATTGCATAAGGAAATCTTTGAAGTCATAGACCTGCATAATTATGTTAAATGTATTCAAGTCTGAAAGGAATTGTATTATGTTCAAGTAAATGCAGTCTGTTGCCTTCAGTATGTGAAATACCACGTGTACATTATAGTAGTATCTAGCAAACCTTGGCTAAGCAATCTTGGTTAGTACTTAAAAGAAAAATCATGATAAATATCAGAAGTGCAAGCTATATCAGAAAATTGAAAACATCCTGGAAGAAGGCAATACTAAATCACTTTCATTCCATTACCAAGAAATCTATGTCAATATGTCCATTAAGTTTTCATAGTCAACTTTGACTCAGAGTCAGAGATGTTACTATTAGTTTTAGAAGACATAGAAAATCTAGCAAAAATATAACTGGAACTAATAGTGTATAAAATGGTGTCATCATATACTATACTTTTGTTTTGAATGGAAGATAAAAACGTATCTGTATATTGAGGAGGAAGAAAATAGCCTGCTAGATTTCAGGAAGAAAGCACTCCAAAGCCAAAATTTATATCACTTTATTCTGTGAGGTTAGTATGTATTAATTAACATCCTTTTGATCCTTGACTGGTAAAGCTGAAAGGAACTCTCTTGCAGTAAATATGATATTCCACTTTATTTTTAAGCCAAGATTGACAAGACCTTTGTGATGCCAGTAACAATGTAAAGTGGCCACCGAACTCAGGGGTTTCTTATTTCATTGACTGTGAAATCCAATACTTTAATATTAAATATGGCATTTGGTGTCAGGCATGCAGGCACTAGAATAATCTCGACCAAAGTACATATGCAGGCCACCCATTTATACATAAAAGATTACCAAACCCCAGCCAGGCAGATGGCTTTCAAAGTTTTATACAAGTATTCCCCTGTTCATAATGTGTATTTCATTTGTAGAAGAGCTTAGCAACAGCTGCAGAATTGTACCAAACTTTTAAACATACACACAGACAAGGTATTTATTAATTGGTATGGATTTGTAAGAAACAAATATGTAAGGTACAAAGGAGTGTCCCAAAGCCCGTCATCAGCAAGTTGCATGATAAGTGTAATGTATTTTTTAATGTAATAAAAGGGAATTTGGAACTACATTAGTGAGTCAAAATAAATCAATGCAAAAAAAGGGGGAGGGGGAGAATATAGTAGGTCCAATTTGCCTCGGGCGTACTGTTGGAGAAAAAAACTACTAATGCAAACTGAAGTTGTTTGGCTTAGAAGAGAAACTGTTTTTCCTGTTCAAGATAGCTTTTGCTCCTAAAGCAAATAGGCTTTAGTAAAGATATTCAATTTCTTAGCCAAAAAAAGATACAGAAATGCTGTCATGCATTTAATTAATTTCAAATACTTCTAGACAATCTTGGTGATAAACTGTAGCAAAGTATAAGAATAAAGCAGTGATTAAAAAGAGCACATAATAAAAAAGGATAGCTGTAATAGCGTACGTAGAGACACAATTAAATCTGCTTCTCCTGTCTATCACAGCTTGTTCATCTGCTTTTTATTAAGACTGCACTGTAGATTCCCTCACTTCACATCCCTTCTCCCCTTGGGTGCATCTTAGGTGTGTGTTTCAATGTGATCCTAGACCCTTCCAAGTCTACCGGAATGAATGCAAGTTTCCTACCATGAGCTCCACATGCCATCCCAACATTTGTGTGGAACTACCATTAGCCACATCCTCTACATGAATGATATCCATACTAAGAGTGGATCAGACATCGACTTTCTTATCTACCTAACATGGATCTACATGAGGACATTGGATGTCATTTGGACTAGGGAATGTATCAAATGGTAGTTAAGAAAGGGAAGGAATTTACAACTGATGGGGTGGAGAATCCATCAAAGGACAAAGAATACACACAGCCCAGCTACACAATAGCTACAGTTATTTTGGTATCCCACATTCACATGGGAACCTTGATGTGGAAGCAAGGAAGACCTCAACATCCAAATAACATCAAAAGATAAGGCAAAGCATCCAGTTGTACATCAGTAAGATGGCACCAAAAGATGAGTTGATGAGAGAATGTTTGAGGCAACAGTAGACATGGGTGAAAAAGAAACAAAGCAAGACAAGATCCTGCATGTATCTTGGGATGATGGGATGTATCACTGATAGATAAATGAGGTCACAGATATTGGGAAATCCAACCAGTGGCTGGAAAAGCTTGGACTAAAAACAATAGTGAGGCACAGATCATAGCAGCACAAGAACAGGCACTAAGTATCACATCCATAGAAGAAGGGGTATACCACACTAGATGGGACCCTAAGTACAGACTGTGCAGAGAGTATTCAGAGACAGCTCAACATTTAGAGACAGAGTGTAAGATGCAAGCAGGACCAGGATACACTGAATGGTAAATTTTATCAGAAAATAAAAACATGTTGAATATTTGCAGCCCAATGCTTTTCTTGCAAGTATCTACCTGCTGCAAAAAAACATTTAAAATGCTTTTTAAAATCTGCATTAGCAATTAAGAAGCATTTGGGAAAAAGAGGAAAGTAGCGTTCTTCTAAACTGATGTTTTTGTCTAAACAGTACTTTGTAACACATGACAGTCAATAAGTGAAAGCTCGGCCTGTCTAAACACAAGAGCCATTTTGTGATAACACCCAAACATATACCCCAGTGCAAAATGTAGTCCCCCAGGCTGTGAATGAAATGTTTTTGATGTTAGGAATAGATTGCCTTATGAAGGAATTCAGTGTCATTATTCTAATAAAAATATTATTAGTAAGATGGTAAGTGGCTGACAACTTGTATAAAATAATTTAACTGCAGGAAGGGAAATAGAATAACCCATGAAGTTATATGAGACTGACTTGGTATTCTTAGTGGCTACAAAGGATGGGAAAAGTAAAAGTAGAAGGTAATGGAAAAAGCATTTAATAATATAGAATATAAAGTGTTATGTATGTAGGTTTGAAGTCATTGGTTTAGTTTGAACTGTTCTTGTAAAATGTTGGAAATGATTGGTTTAAAAAGTGCAGGAAAACCCTGCACTCTGATTGGCTGGCAACTGCAGCTGCTGGCTATAAGTAGCAGCGCAGCCCAGCCAAATCGGGTCCGTTCTGAGCTGTAGTCACTAATAAACTAAGAGCTTGAAGCACTCCGCGTCTGTCTCTTCATGCAAACTTAACACTGGTGATGAAGGTGGGATTCTCCTGAAGAAGGCAACGCGGAACAGAAGGAGAGCGAGATGGCTGCACTGAACACCCCCCCAGCCCCATTCGATCCGACGGCAGAAGACTGGGAGTCGATGCAGATCGCTTCCAAATGTATCTGGAGGAAACGATCTGCCGACATTTCCGAGAAGAAGGGCGGTCTTTCTCATGCACTGCGTCCGGCCGTTTTCAAGATGGCGAAGGCATTGGCAGGAGCTGCAGACATGAAGGTAGACTGGCCTGACTTAGAAAAACTGTTAAGAGCCCATTACGCCACAAGTATCGTGCCTCATTAAGAGACACGAGTTTTACCATCGTGATCAAGGGGAAAGCGAAACGTAAACAACTTCGTGGCAAGTTTAAGAGACATTGGGGTGTGCATGCGAATTTAGCAATTTAGAAGAGGCCATGCGCGATCAATTTGTTCTGGGCCTTAAAGACAAGGTGCTACAGAGCAAGTTATTACTGAAACCTAAGATCGCTGAAGGAAGCAATAGAAGAAGCCTCTTCAGCAGAAGCTATCAAGTCCTCAGCAGCAGCCATGAAGAAAATCAACAAGGCCACAAGCCATCCTGATTGGAAAAATCCACAACAACTCATTGTGAGCAAATAGATTCTGAGTCAGACTGTAGTGAAGTGGAGGAAGGAATTTACAGACTCAGAATGGAGCGAAAAAGAAAGACCTGGAAAGAAAGAGGCAAGATTTTACTGCAGAGGTTGTGGGGAAGCCACCCCACACTGAATGCAAGTTTTTAGACACCATTTGCCTTCTTGTGATAAAAGAGGACCTAGCAAGAGTCTGCAAATCATCCAGAACTCCACCCAACAGAAGAAAGTTTGCTACAAGCAAAGACAAAGAATTCAGGCCCAACAATCTCAGTGAGAAAATGGGGCAGCACAGAAGCAAATGGGAAGAATGAAACTCATCAAACAGTAACTATTGGTCATTCATTCACCTTTAAGAAGCAGAAAAGTGCATGTCAAGGTACTTATTGAAGGAAGGCCTTGCCAAATGGAAGTGGACTCAGGCTCATACCTATCTATGGTGTCATGGGACACTATTCACAGACTTCTTCCCAACATCCAGAAGAAGCACTTCAAGAAGCAAGCATTGACTCTTAAAGACTACCAAGGGAACAAGATTCCAGTAGTTGGAACAAGAGAATTCAACATGAAATTCAGGGCCACACCAAACGCCTACCACTGACCATCGTGGACAAGGACCGCCTCAAGGCTGGGCCTTGAGTGGTCAAACTTGGGCATCGAGGTGACTGGCATCAATCACATGAGCAACACTGAGTGGGGGAGGCCTTGAAGTCTGAGTTTCCAGAGGTCTTCAGCGCGGACTTAGGCAAGTACTTGGGACCCCATCACATTTAACCTAGATCCCAAGGTACAATCCAAAAAACCCAGAAGGGTCCCATTTGCCTTAAAGGAAAAATTGATGCACAATTAGATAAACTAATAGCCCAAGGGGTTTTAGAGCCCACTGATCACTCCAGGTGGAGACACCCATAGTCACACCAGTCAAGGCTGATGGGTCTGTGAGAATCTGTGGAGACTACAAGGGGACATTGAACCATGCTACAACAGAGCATATCCAGTTCCAGTAGTGCATCATTTATTACACTCTCTTGAGGGGCACAGTTTTTTGCCAAGTTGGACCTGGCACAGGCATATCAACAATTAACAGTTGATGATGCCACTGCTGAAGCCCAAACCATTGTGACCCATAGAGGTGCCTTCAAATGCAAAAGATTGCAATTTGGAGGCGTGGCACCAGGCATCTTCCAAAGCCTTATGGAAAGAATGTTACAAGGTTGCCAGGGTGGTGCCCTATTTTGATGATGTTTTAATTTCTGCTGAAAATGACACTCATCATTACACAGAGACTCAGGGAAGTCTTAACTAGATTCAAAAAAGCGGGTTAAAAGTCAAAGAAGAAAATGCACACTTAGAACAGATAAAGTGGAATTTTGGGTTACATGATTGATAAACATGGCATCCACCCCACAGAGGCAAAGGTTCAGGCAATCAAAGAAGCCCCCAGGCCAAAATGCAAAACAGATTTGCAAGCATTCTTGGGACTCATTAACTTCTATCATATGTTTCTTCCTCAGAAGGCAACCATTGCAGAACCCCACATAGGTTGCTGGACAAAAAATCTGCTTGGGTCTGGGGAGGAAGGAACAAGCTGCATTTAACAATATCAAGAGACTAATCACGCCTGATGCTGTGCTGATACAGTTCTCTGAGAACTTTCCTGTTGTTCTGACTTGTGATGCATGCCTCCTTTTGGAGTGGGGGGTGTTGAGCCACATGCTTCCCAGCGGAGGAAGCTCCTATTGCATTTTACTGCGACCTTGACTAAAGCAGAGAGAACTACAGCCAACTGGACAAGGAAGCCTTGGCAATTGTAGCAGCTGTCAAAAATTCCATGAGTATTTATATGGGAGAACATTTACTGTTGTCACAGATCACAAACCCTTTTAGGCATTGTGGCAGGGGACAAACCAATGCCCACGATCCTGTCACCAAGAATGCTGAGATGGACTGAATTTCTTGCTGCTTATTCATACAAACTGATCCACAGACCTGGTAAAGACATTGGGCATGCAGATGCTTTGAGTCGCTGCCCACTTTTCTTCACACATTGAGGACCCTGTTCCTGAGACTCACACCTTTTTCTAGAAACTGTTGCCAAACTTCCAGTACATGCTGCTCAAATTGCCAGAGAGACTGCCAAAGACACTTTATTGGCTCCTGTCATAGGCTGGATTAAGAAAGGTTGGCCACTTCAAGATCTACCTCAACTCACCCAACCTTTAAATCCAGGCAAACTGAATTATCTGTATTAAGAGGATGTATTTTGTGGGGTAACAGGGTGGTTATTCCTGCAAAACTACAAAAAGAGGTTTTGGAAATGTTACATGAGGGTCATCCGGGAATTGTCAGAATGAGGGGATTGGCCAGAGTTATGTATGGTGGCCAGGTATTGACAAAATGGTGGAAAACTGGGTTGCATCTTGTCCCAACTGTCAGGGTCAGGCCTGCCCCCACCGCCTCCACACAGGAATGGGAATGTCCTAGGGGCCCATGGTCCAGGATTCACATTGATTTTGCTGGCCCTACCAGAGGGCACACTTTCCTTATTATAGTTGATGCATATTCCAAATGGCTGGAGGCCCTATGGCATCCACCACAACTGAAGCTGTCATCAAACAGCTTAAAAGCTTTTGTAACTCACGGGTTACCTGATGCTTGTTTCTGACAATGGCCCTCAATTTACATCCAACCTTTTGAATCATATCTAGCACAACAGGGTATCAGACATGCCCTGACAGCCCCTGGGCATCCTTCAGCTAACGGCCAGGCTGAACGTATGGTACGATTTACCAAGGAAAACTTCAGCATTGGGTCCAGGGGATATCACTGAGAGAGTTGAAAAACTTCTCAGTGTTCAGCATATCACTCCCAACCCTCAACTAATTTAACCCCAGCTGAATTGTTGATGGGTAGGAAACTCAGGTCTCCCCTTGACCGCTTCCATCCCACTTACGCACCCAACGCACCACTAGATTCCACTAGCAAAAATTCGCACTTCACTGTGGGTGATTCTGTTTATGCTAAGAACCTTATGGGTGAACCATTATGGATTCCCTGCTGAGATAACCCAAATCACAGGCCCCAGGTCTTACAGGGTACAAACGGAGGATGGTGTCTCTGGAGCAGGCACATTGATCAGTTAAGATCCAGATTGCCTCAGGAGCATCGCTTTTGCCCTCTCTGGTTCCCATACCTACTGCCTCTTCTAGGGGAAGGGAGGATTATGAGAGTAATCAGCAAGTAAGAATCAACCCCATGTGTAACGAGCTAACACATCAGATACAGGAACCATCCCAAAACCTGTCACACACTAACAACCATTTTCACAATGGAAGATTGCACATCATTACTCACATTTAGGTAAAAGGACATTGTTGGAGATGGATTGGG
>CM019151.1:27860563-27971929 GCA_009733165.1 Naja naja
GTCATCTTGGCAACACAGAAGTAGCCAGTGCATTGTATTTGATAGACAGGGATGAAAACAGCTGGCTGAAATAAGTAGGCATAGTTATTCTACACCAGCATGAAATGAAAACCTTCTCATAGTTTCAGTTTGCCATTCCCTTGTGATACTACTAAATCATAGCAAGTCATTTCCTTATGGAGATATAAAACATTCTAAGAAAAGAACTGTCTCATTTATGCTTCTTCAAGTACTGAAAATTGATTTGTATTGTGAATTGTGCATAAGGCAGTTGCCAGATGACTTTTTGTGGTAATTGTAACAGACAATTGCATTGCAAAATAAATAGCTTAGGAGTTTTTGAGTTCTAATACAGTTCCAAGTGCACGTGAGTCGGTAATAAGTTTCAATAAAGTGAACTGAGCTTAATTCCAGGCAACTGTGTTTATAGAATTGCATAGAAAATCTTTGAAGTCATAGACCTGCATAATTATGTTAAATGTATTCAAGTCTGAAAGGAATTGTATTATGTTCAAGTAAATGCAGTCTGTTGCCTTCAGTATGTGAAATACCACGCGGTACATTATAGTAGTATCTAGCAAACCTTGGAAGCAATCTTGGTTAGTACTTAAAAGAAAATCATGATAAATATCAGAAGTGCAAATATATCAGAAAATTGAAAACATCCGAAGAAGGCAATACTAAATCACTTTCATTCCATTACCAAGAAATCTATGTCAATATGTCCATTAAGTTTTCATAGTCAACTTTGACTCAGAGTCAGAGATGTTACTATTAGTTTTAGAAGACATAGAAAATCTAGCAAAAATATAACTGGAACTAATAGTGTATAAAATGGTGTCATCATATACTATACTTTTGTTTTGAATGGAAGATAAAAACGTATCTGTATATTGAGGAGGAGGAAAATAGCCTGCTAGATTTCAGGAAGAAAGCACTCCAAAGCCAAAATTTATATCACTTTATTCTGTGAGGTTAGTATGTATTAATTAACATCCTTTTATCCTTGACTGGTAAAGCTGAAAGGAACTCTCTTGCAGTAAATATGATATTCCACTTTATTTTTAAGCCAAGATTGACAAGACCTTTGTGATGCCAGTAACAATGTAAAGTACCAACTCAGGGTTTCTTATTTCATTGACTGTGAAATCCAATACTTTAATATTAAATATGGCATTTGGTGTCAGGCATGCAGGCACTAGAATAATCTCGACCAAAGTACATATGCAGGCCACCCATTTATACATAAAGATTACCAAACCCCAGCCAGGCAGATGGCTTTCAAAGTTTTATACAAGTATTCCCCTGTTCATAATGTGTATTTCATTTGTAGAAGAGCTTAGCAACAGCTGCAGAATTGTACCAAACTTTTAAACATACACACAGACAAGGTATTTATTAATTGGTATGGATTTGTAAGAAACAATATAAGGTACAAAGGAGTGTCCCAAAGTCCGTCATCAGCAAGTTGCATGATAAGTGTAATGTATTTTTTAATGTAATAAAAGGGAATTTGGAACTACATTAGTGAGTCAAAATAAATCAATGCAAAAAAAGGGCGAGGGGGAGAATATAGTAGGTCCAATTTGCCTCGGGCGTACTGTTGGAGAAAAAACTACTAATGCAAACTGAAGTTGTTTGGCTTAGAAGAGAAACTGTTTTTCCTGTTCAAGATAGTTTTGCTCTCAAAGCAAATAGGCTTTAGTAAAGATATTCAATTTCTTAAAAAAAGATACAGAAATGCTGTCATGCATTTAATTAATTTCAAATACTTCTAGACAATCTTGGTGATAAACTGCAAAGAAGTAAGAATAAAGCAGTGATTAAAAAGAGCACATAATAAAAAAGGATAGCTGTAATAAGCGCATTTAGAGACACAATTAAATCTGCTTCTCCTGTCTATCACAGCTTGTTCATCTGCTTTTATTAAGACTGCACTGTAGATTCCCTCACTTCACATCCCTTCTCCCTTGGGTGCATCTTAGTGTGTGTTTCAATGTGATCCTAGACCCTTCCAAGTCTACCGGAATGAATGCAAGTTTCCTACCATGAGCTCCACATGCCATCCCAACATTTGTGTGGAACTACCATTAGCCACATCCTCTACATGAATGATATCCATACTAAGAGTGGATCAGACATCGACTTTCTTATCTACCTAACATGGATCTACATGAGGACATTGGATGTCATTTGGACTAGAGAATGTATCAAATGGTAGTTAAGAAAGGGAAGGAATTTACAACTGATGGGGTGGAGAATCCATCAAAGGACAAAGAATACACACAGCCCAGCTACACAATAGCTACAGTTATTTTGGTATCCCACATTCACATGGGAACCTTGATGTGGAAGCAAGGAAGACCTCAACATCCAAATACCATCAAAAGATAAGGCAAAGCATCCAGTTGTACATCAGTAAGATGGCACCAAAAGATGAGTTGATGAGAGAATGTTTGAGGCAACAGTAGACATGGGTGAAAAAAGAAACAAAGCAAGACAAGATCCTGCATGTATCTTGGGATGATGGGATGTATCACTGATAGATAAATGAGGTCACAGATATTGGGAAATCAACCAGTGGCTGGAAAAGCTTGGACTAAAAAACAATAGTGAGGCACAGATCATAGCAGCACAAGAACAGGCACTAAGTATCACATCCATAGAAGAAGGGGTATACCACACTAGATGGGACCCTAAGTACAGACTGTGCAGAGAGTATTCAGAGACAGCTCAACATTTAGAGACAGAGTGTAAGATGCAAGCAGGACCAGGATACACTGAATGGTAAATTTTATCAGAAAATAAAAACATGTTGAATATTTGCAGCCCAATGCTTTTCTTGCAAGTATCTACCTGCTGCAAAAACATTTAAAATGCTTTTTAAAATCTGCATTAGCAATTAAGAAGCATTTGGGAAAAAGAGGAAAGTAGCGTTCTTCTAAACTGATGTTTTTGTCTAAACAGTACTTTGTAACACATGACAGTCAATAAGTGAAAGCTCGCCTGTCTAAACACAAGAGCCATTTTGTGATAACACCCAAACATATACCCCAGTGCAAAATGTAGTCCCCCAGGCTGTGAATGAAATGTTTTTGATGTTAGGAATAGATTGCCTTATGAAGGAATTCAGTGTCATTATTCTAATAAAAATATTATTAGTAAGATGGTAAGTGGCTGACAACTTGTATAAAATAATTTAACTGCAGGAAGGAAATAGAATAACCCATGAAGTTATATGAGACTGACTTGGTATTCTTAGTGGCTACAAAGGATGGGAAAAGTAAAAGTAGAAGGTAATGGAAAAAGCATTCAATAATATAGAATATAAAGTGTTATGTATGTAGGTTTGAAGTCACTGGTTTAGTTTGAACTGTTCTTGTAAAATGTTGGAAATGATTGGTTTAAAAAGTGCGGGAAAAGCCTGCACTCTGATTGGATGGCAACTGCAGCTGCTGGCTATAAGTAGCAGCCGCAGCCCAGCCAAATCGGGTCCGTTCTGAGCTGTAGTCACTAATAAACTAAGAGCTTGAAGCACTCCGCGTCTGTCTCTTCATGCAAACTTAACACTGGTGACGAAGGTGGGATTCCCCTGAAGAAGACGGCAACGCGGAACAGAAGGAGAGCGAGATGGCTGCACTGAACACCCCCAGCCCCATTCGATCCGACGGCAGAAGACTGGGAGTCGATGCAGATCGTCTTCCAAATGTATCTGGAGGGAAACGATCTTGCCGACATTTCCGAGAAGCGAAGAGGGCGGTCTTTCTCATGCACTGCGGTCCGGCCGTTTTCAAGATGGCGAAGGCATTGGCAGGAGCTGCAGACATGAAGGTAATAGACTGGCCTGACTTAGAAAAACTGTTAAGAGCCCATTACGCGCCACAAGTATCGTGCCTCATTAAGAGACACGAGTTTTACCATCGTGATCAAGGGGAAAGCGAAAACGTAAACAACTTCGTGGCAAGTTTAAGAGACATTGGGGGTGCATGCGAATTTAGCAATTTAGAAGAGGCCATGCGCGATCAATTTGTTCTGGGCCTTAAAGACAAGGTGCTACAGAGCAAGTTATTACTGAAACCTAAGATCGCGCTGAAGGAAGCAATAGAAGAAGCCTCTTCAGCAGAAGCTATCAAGTCCTCAGCAGCAGCCATGAAGAAAATCAACAAGGCCACAAGCCATCCTGATTGGAAAAATCCACAACAACTCATTGTGAGCAAATAGATTCTGAGTCAGACTGTAGTGAAGTGGAGGAAGGAATTTACAGACTCAGAATGGAGCGGAAAAAGAAGGACCTGGAAAGAAAGAGGCAAGATTTCTACTGCAGAGGTTGTGGGGGAAGCCACCCCCACACTGAATGCAAGTTTTTAGACACCATTTGCCTTCATGATAAAAGAGGAGACGAGCAAGAGTCTGCAAATCATCCAGAACTCCACCCAACAGAAGAAAGTTTGCTACAAGCAAAGACAAAGAATTCAGGCCCAACAATCTCAGTGAGAAAATGGCGCACACAGAAGCAAATGGGAAGAATGAAACTCATCAAACAGTAACTATTGGTCATTCATTACCTTTAAGAAGCAGAAAAGTGCATGTCAAGGTACTTATTGAAGGAAGGCCTTGCCAAATGGAAGTGGACTCAGGCTCATACCTATCTATGGTGTCATGGGACACTATTCACAGACTTCTTCCCAACATCCAGAAGAAGAACTTCAAGAAGCAAGCATTGACTCTTAAAGACTACCAAGGAACAAGATTCCAGTAGTTGGAACAAGAGAATTCAACATGAAATTCAAGGCCACACCAAACGCCTACCACTGACCATCGTGGACAAGGACCGCCCAAGTCTGCTGGGCCTTGAGTGGTTCAACCAGTTGGGCATCGAGGTGACTGGCATCAATCACATGAGCAACACTGAGTGGGGAGAGGCCTTGAAGTCTGAGTTTCCAGAGGTCTTCAGCGATGGACTAGGCAAGTACTTGGGGACCCCCATCGCATTTAACCTAGATCCCAAGGTACAACCAATCCGTTTAAAACCCAGAAGGATCCCATTTGCTTTAAAGGAAAAAATTGATGCACAATTAGATAAACTAATAGCCCAAGGGGTTTTAGAGCCCACTGATTACTCCAGGTGGGAGACACCCATAGTCACACCAGTCAAGGCTGATGGGTCTGTGAGAATCTGGGAGACTACAAGGGACATTGAACCATGTGCTACAACAGAGCATATCCAGTTCCAGTAGTGCATCATTTATTACACTCTTGAGGGGGCACAGTTTTTGCCAAGTTGGACCTGGCACAGGCATATCAACAATTAACAGTTGATGATGCCACTGCTGAAGCCCAAACCATTGTGACCCATAGAGGTGCCTTCAAATGCAAAAGATTGCAATTTGGAGTAAGCGTGGCACCAGGCATCTTCCAAAGCCTTATGGAAAGAATATTACAAGGGTTGCCAGGGTGGTGCCCTATTTTGATGATGTTTTAATTTCTGCTGAAAATGACACTCAATTACACGAGAGACTCAGGGAAGTCTTAACTAGATTCAAAAAGCGTTAAAAGTCAAAGAAGAAAAATGCACACTTAGAACAGATAAAGTGGAATTCTGGGTTACATGATTGATAAACCTGGCATCCACCCCACAGAGGCAAAGGTTCAGGCAATCAAAGAAGCCCCCAGGCCAAAATGCAAAACAGATTTGCAAGCATTCTTGGGACTCATTAACTTCTATCATATGTTTCTACTCGAAGGCAACCATTGCAGAACCCCTACATAGGTTGCTGGACAAAAATCTGCTTGGGTCTTGGGGAGGAAGGAACAAGCTGCATTTAACAATATCAAGAGACTAATCATGTCTGATGCTGTGCTGATACAGTTCTCTGAGAACTTTCCTGTTGTTCTGACTTGTGATGCCTCCCCTTTTGAGTGGGGGTGTTGAGCCACATGCTTCCAGCGGGAGGGAAGCTCCTATTGCATTTTACTCTGACCTTGACTAAAGCAGAGAGGAACTACAGACAACTGGACAAGGAAGCCTTGCCGATTGTAGCAGCTGTCAAAAATTCCATGAGTATTTATATGGAGAACATTTACTGTTGTCACAGATCATAAACTCTTTTAGGCATTGTGGCAGGGGACAAACCAATGCCCACGATCCTGTCACCAAGAATGCTGAGATGGACTGAATTTCTTGCTGCTTATTCATACAAACTGATCCACAGACCTGAAAAGACATTGGGCATGCAGATGCTTTGAGTCGCTGCTCACTTCCTTCACATTGAGGACCCTGTTCCTGAGACTCACACCTTTTTCTAGAAACTGTTGCCAAACTTCCAGTACATGCTGCTCAAATTGCCAGAGAGACTGCCAAAGACACTTTATTGGCTCCTGTCATAGGCTGGATTAAGAAAGGTTGGCCACTTCAAGATCTACCTCAACTCACCCAACCTTTTAAATCCAGGCAAACTGAATTATCTGTATTAAGAGGATGTATTTTGTGGGGTAACAGGGTGGTTATTCCTGCAAAACTACAAAAAGAGGTTTTGGAAATGTTACATGAGGGTTATCCGGAATTGTCAGAATGAAGGGATTGGCCAGGAGTTATGTATGGTGGCCAGGTATTGACAAAATGGCTGAAAACTGGGTTGCATCTTGTCCCAACTGTCAGGTAGTCAGGCCTGCCCCACCTCTCGCCCCACACAGGAATGGGAATGTCCCAGGGCCCATGGTCCAGGATTCACATTGATTTTGCTGGCCCTACCAGAGGGCACACTTTCTTATTATAGTTGATGCATATTCCAGATGGCTGGAGGTTTCCCATGGCATCCACCACAACTGAAGCTGTCATCAAACAGCTTAAAAGCTTTTTGTAACTCACGGGTTACCTGATGTGCTTGTTTCTGACAATGGCCCTCAATTTACATCCAACCTTTTGAATCATATCTAGCACAACAGGGTATCAGACATGCCCTGACAGCCCCTGGGCATCCTTCAGCTAACGGCCAGGCTAAATGTATGGTACGATTTACCAAGGAAAAACTTCAGCAATTGGGTCCAGGGGATATCACTGAGAGAGTTGAAAAACTTCTCAATATTCAGCATATCACTCCCAACCCCTCAACTAATTTAACCCCAGCTGAATTGTTGATGGGTAGGAAACTCAGGTCTCCCCTGACCGCTCCATCCCACTTACTCACCCAACGCACCACTAGTTTCCACTAGCAAAATTCGCACTTTCACTGTGGGTGATTCTGTTTATGCTAAGAACCTTATGGGTGAACCATTATGGATTCCTGCTGAGATAACCCAAATCACAGGCCCCAGGTCTTACAGGGTACAAACGGAGGATGGTGTCCTCTGGAGCAGGCACATTGATCAGTTAAGATCCAGATTGCCTCAGGAGCATCGCTTTGCTCCTCTCTGGTTCCCATACCTACTGCCTCTTCTAGGGGAAGGGGAGGATTATGAGAGTAATCAGCAAGTAAGAATCAACCCCATGTGTAACGAGCTAACACGACAGGAACCATCCCAAAACCTGTCACATACCAACAACCATTTTCACAAATGGAAGATTGCACATCATTACCTGATTTAGGTGCTGACATTGGGTTGGAGATGGATTGGGAGGAGAGACCAGGTTGTAGTAACCAAACAGGTTCTACCATTACTACAAGTCCAAGTAAGGAAATGTCACAGACACATTTCCTCTCTCACAAGGTGAGAACCTTAAAACATCTGAACCACGTAGGTCTCAACGTATTACGTAAGAGCCCCACCTATTTAAAAGAATACATTAGATAGGTTGGGGTTTGAGTATGGACTGAACCTAGTGGGGAGGGGTGTTAAGTATGTAGGTTTGAAGTCATTGGTTTAGTTTGAACTGTTCTTGTAAGAAATGATTGGTTTAAAAAGTGTGGGAAAACCCTGCACTCTGATTGGCTGGCAACTGCGGCTGCTGGCTATAAGTAGCAGCCGCAGCCCAGCCAAATTGGGTCCGTTCTGAGCTGTAGTCACTAATAAACTAAGAGCTTGAAGCACTCCGCGTCTGTCTCTTCATGCAAACTTAACATAAAGTATTCATATAAACTAGTATGATTTACTACAGGATAATTCTTTTGGTAATTTTATGCATCAAATCAGATAAATCCAACACTATTTTCAAATGCCAGTAATCACATCAGTATAAAAATACCTAACCAAAAATTATATAAAGGCCTCAATAAAAGTTAACAAAATCCTTTCATGTTGCCCCTTTATTTTTCATACCAGCAGAAGATATCTGCCTCCACTGAAATGTTTCTGTAATATCTATTTAAGTTTGTGAAACACTAGTAGCATTTCCTCTGAAAATCCAAACTATTTTAATGTAATCTTGTACAAGAATTTCCTAGTACAAGAATTCAGAAGAAACTTCTAAAAATTCAGAAGCACAAAATGTTGTATCAGAAAAGACCCATGTAACTCGAAATTTCATTCAATGCCATTAAACTAAGTTGTGATTGTTATGAACAAGGTACATTGTCTGAGCATTTTACATATATGTGGACCTCAAAGGCATTTGTGCCAACAAATATAGCTGTAAAGGCTGAAGGTTTGATTTTCAGCAAAACAGCTTTCTATTCCTTTTTTAAAACAACACTCGCATCCACAAACACAAGCATACCTTAATACACATACAATATGACTCATTAGGGCAGTGGTCACCAACCAGTGGGCCAGAGACCACTGGTGGTCCATGATAAAATTTTGGTGGTCCGCAGAGAAATGTAACCCCCAAAGCAATTAATCCAGGCTGTGCAGGTATGCAAGGCTTGCATTGCTTGCATTGCAAACAACACGAGGTAGTGAGGGGAGGGGGGAAAGGATGGAGGGGGGAACTTGCCCCACACACACCATGCACTTTGCCTGGCCACTGGGCTGCTTCTTTCCATTTTTTTCTTCTGCTGCTTTTGGCTACATGCAAGGAAAGCAGCAAAAGTCTTTCTTTCTCTGTCCCAAACTCTGCCAGAAATGAGTCTTTGGGACCCTGCAAGGCATCCTGCTCCAAGAGGCTGTGCTGGCATTTCTGGTGGAGTTTGGGGGAGAGAAAGAAGGACTTCTGCTGCTTCTGCTGCTTTTCTTGCATGAAGCCAAAAATCTCTCTTTCTCTCCCCGAACGGAGCTGGAGACAGTATCCTGTGATCCCAAATAAAGAACGATCGATCGGTAGGAAAACGGGGTGGGGAATTTTCCTGCAGACTTTTCCTGCAGACTTTTTTGGGGATTTTCCCAGGGTCTCTGGTCTGCGAGATTTAAAATTATGAGTTTGGTGGTCCCTGAGGTCCAAAAGGTTGGCGACCCCTGCATTAGAGGAACTGTTGAACATTTTGGGAAATGGATATTAAGAGACATTTGCATATATCTAGAGCAGGGCTGTCAAACTCACGGCCCAAGGGCTGGATGCATCATGCACTGCCCACGGCCACACCTGGTTTAGTGAAGGGGGGGTCATGATATGTCACATGACAATGCCGTGACAACACAAGTTTGACATCCCTGATCTAGAGAATAGGTTGCCTACAGTTTTATGAACATCAAATTTTCTAAGACAGCCACTTAGTGAATGTGCCCATTATAAAATATCAGCATTCCACAGATGTTCCTAATGCTCTGTATACTGGTACTGTTTTTATGACAAAAAAAATCACCATATAATGTCAGAGGAAACTTTTTTTGTATTCTTATCAGCACCACTTGGAGATATGAAATATATTCATAGAGCTTGTGCCTGGTGAAATACTGTTAAAAAGTAATTTCGACATTATTTAATAGGTATAATTTTAATTTAAAAAAAGATTAAAAATCACTGTGGTTAAGATATTGGACTGGGAATGGGGAACCTTAGTTTTTGTTCACCTTCAGCCATGGAAGATCCCTGTGTGACTATGGGCCCATCATGCTGTCTCAGCCATGCAGAATTGTGTATGTTGTGGGGAGGGGCAATAAGAGGAAGGAGCACTACATATGCTACCCTGAGCTTCTTTAAAGGTGGGATATTCAATCAATTTTCCTTGCACTGTGCAATCAGGGGGAAAAAAATCCTTGAATCTGGGTAATTCCCATTTATTCCTAGTTTTTGCTTTCCGTTTTTTAACCCATTAGGAATCCAAAGGCCAGGTCCTTTTAGTCCAAGGCTAATTCCTTGAAAGCTTGTGATGAGGAGCAATGTCAACTTAGTTACAATATATAGATGTTGACAGGTTCCATCTAGCAATATGTATGATGAATCTCTTAAACAATTTTAAAACATTAATGAAGTTGGATTTATATTTGTGGAATCCATACTGATTAATGTTTACCAGAGATTGTTCTGTTTAATTGTTTTTCCTTGACTATATTTTCTACCAATTTATGTAAAGCAGACATTATACTGATTGGCTTATAATTTCATAATCAACCCTTCTTCCTTTTCAAAGATCAATGTCATAGTAACTACCTTCCAGTTGTCTGGCAGTAAGCCAGATTTCACTGACAAGGTGCTTATTTTTACTAAGAGGTCAAATTTCATATTTGTTCAGAATTCTTGGATGGATGCCATCATGACCAATGATTTGTTACAGTGTAGGCTTTCAATATGTCCTAGAACACTTTCTCTTCTTACATCATTTTGCCTTACTTGTTCCTATTCCCTCTCTGGAATAGAGAGAAGTATCTGTCCTCATGTTCTATAGTAGAAACAGATGCTAATCATTTATCCATTCATTATCCATATTCTCCTTGAGGAATCCTTGTGCTCATTTTTGTCCAATAGCCCAACTAATTCCATGCTTTTGTTTTTCTTCAAATGTATTTAAAGAAAAATCTTTTCTTTGTATTCTTATTTGTTGGTGTTTTGTTTTTATAATCCATAGTTTGTACTCCTTTTTGTTCTCAATAGAAGCTTTACATTTTTTGAAGAAAGCCTCCCTAGCTTTTACAGGTTGCTGGACACTACTAGAAAGGATGCTTGCTCTTACCTACTTATCTTACATTTTTAAGCATTTCACATAATGTGAGCCAAGCTGAGTTATTCAAAATTATTGTGGTTTTAAATAATCCCCTGACATTGCATAGAAATTAGATTGTCCTTTGCTCTCTGTGATTTACCAATTTTTGGAAGTTTCCCCTTTTATTGGCAAATACGATTTTTCTGTTGGATCCTGCTAGTAACTTCACAACTGTATGCACTTGATGCAGATAGTTGGTTTAGTAGGCCAGTCATTTTCCCTCCATCCTAGGGAGAAAGTAATAGCAAATAATTTCTGAAAATCTTGCCAAGGAAATTTGTCCAGACAGTCACTGACTCAAACGCAAATAAGGGAGCTAAATATAAAATAGTTTTCTGAATGGTGTCATAAAATAGTAGTTCCATTTTGCGCCAGATTCTACTACTGTAACACTTAAAGCTAAGTCTATAGTTACCTTCTTTTTGATACGGAAAAGGTATCATTTTCCAGAAGATCTCATCTACACACCCTCTCTAGTTATCTAAATATCTCTAATTCAGCATTTAAGAACTGCTTGAGCGAAAAGATAATTCTTGACAAATGTGACACTCAACTCTTCAGTAAATCACAGGTGCCCCAAACATATAACCTTTAATTCAGCTGTCAACTAACCTTGGCTGAAGGTTCCAAGACATTACTTAGCTAATTATTATTTTTAAATCAATAATGACAAATTAAAATAACAGCTATTGCTTGCTGAAGAACAAACAAATTGGAGCTTTTATATATTCATGTTCCAATATTTCAACTTTCTTTAACCACTTTGAGTTGACAGATACAGTTTAGTAACTGTAGGTAGTTGAGATATATGTCTGTGGAGATTCTCAGTCATCCAGGCCATAGTTGTCTCAAAGGTGCTTTTTTTTTTTTCCAAAAGGCAACTGGACTGTTTTTTCCTTGAAGAGGAAGACCTTTCTCTTCTGATCCCAGAAGCTTTATCAGTTTTGGCAGGATAGTGGGGATGATAGAAAGATTAGTTCTGACAGGACGGGGGTGTTAGAAGGATCGTATTTCTTTGCACTTCATTAGCACTCTCTCTGAGAGCTTTTGAGGCCACTTGAGGGTCCATTGTCCTCACCATCCTGCCAGAACTGATGGAGTTTCTTGGGTGGGAGGGGGGAACAGTCCAGTTGGCTTTTGAGGAAAAAAAGAAGCACTTTGAGTAGTTGAGATATATTTTCAGGCTGAAAATTCACAATCTCAGAACCTCACAAAATTCTCATTACTGTTTACCCTGGATCATGAGCTCCAAGCTGTATCTTCTCTTCTGAAAAAATGTTGATTGAGACTGAAATATTAGCTAGGGAAGCAACTCCATCCAATGGCAAAGCATTTTGAGTTTTAGATTACCTCATTTATAGATACAAAGAAAAGTAAAATATTTTATGTTTGTCTTGTTGATTGAAGCCACCCTAGGCAAATCTTTAAAAAAAGCAGGCTTGATTAAGTAGGCCTGCTATAACAGAGCTACAAAACTCCAAACAACCACTAGGTGACAGCAAAGAATTTGAGCTTTTGCTATTGTTTGTTGCCATCTAGTGATTTCTCAGAATTTTGCAACCTCCAGAATAGAAGTCCTAGATTAGAAATATTTGATAGGATAACCTCCTCCGATATATAATGAATTGATTTTACATGTCCTCTTCTATATCAATAGTGGATTTACACATTGTTTGAACTAAAGTTTGTTTTACCATAATTTATGTTCAATGTGCCATGATTTATAACACAAAAAAACCCAAAACAACCATTTAAAAGCCTAGCATGATATGTGAACCGCTCCAGAAATCCATATATTTCTATTAATTTCAGTCGATTTCTTGATTTCGCTAATATTTCTTAAAACATTTATTTCTAACTAACACAAAATTGTTTACTATAGATAAGGCAATGCAAATCAGGTATTTATTTCTTCTTCAGCTCTGCTATTAACTATATAAAATTGTTTTATTATTCTGGAGAAAGGAACCAATAATGCATGCTATCAAAAGATCTCATCAGTTCTATCCACTACAACAACTGCTTACTGCTGATTTTCTATTGCAGCACCAGCAGGTGATTAATGAAGCTATTTCACAAGCTCCTAAAAATGAAGGTGAGTCCTGGGTCCTAATTAGAATTAGCAACCTATTCCAGATGCACAGCATGTACTTTACAATGTGTATCAAGCTTTTACTTGAAGAGACAAATACTCTGCATCTTGTACATAAAAGAAATCTTTCATCTCACACTTCTTTAGATATACTGTAACATCATCTTTTAAAAATTGAAACTAAATTATTTTCCCAGACTACAAAGGTTGTTCAAAAGCATCCTCTTTTCTTTGGTAATCAATTGGACAACTTCCACCCTTTGGTCTAGTTACAGTTCTGGTTTACTTTGACAAATGTTGCATACAAACCTAAAATTAAAAGATACAAAGTAAATTAAGAAAATAAGAACGTAAAACAGATATGTGAAATGTAAAAAGTTGTAAGTGCTATCCTTAAAATACTAAAATGAATAAAGAAAAATGAAAGAAATAAGAGATCAGTATTATTGTGATATCATTTGGAACACCTCCCCCAAATATTAGTATTTAAGAAAAAAAGTATAAGCCACTTTTCAGACATTTAGATATTTAAAGAGATCATTTACTGCCATAATAGCTGGAGGATAACTGAGTTGAAGCTGATGCACCTAGATACAGTAAGTTTAAGTTCAAAAAGTAAGCTTAAATGAAATGGCTACATAATACCATGAATCAGATTCTACTAAAATATACATTGTTTCTTATTCTAATTTAGCTAAATCTGTGTTCCTCAATCTTAGCAACTTTATGATGTGTGTTTAACATGCTGCCTGGGAAATTCTGAGAGTGAAAGTCCAAGCATCTTAAAATTGCTAAGGCTGAGAAAAACTGAGCTAGATCACACTTGGACCTACATTTTTGACCACAGGTGTAAATACTAATTATGTTAAATTTGTTAATATAATTCCAATCTTTCCTTCATTGTGTTAACAACAGTGTTCCTGGATCTCAATTAAATAAAACCACAACTCCTAAATGTAGTAAATAAAAGAATAGAGAGAATTGCAACAATGGATTAGGGAATATATTTTTGTGTCTCAAAATAATGCTATGCATGCAATTATAAATTTTAAAGTTACATGTCTTAACACACATTCTCAACAAGTTACTCAAAAATTCCATGAGAATTGCCAGAGCATTATACTGATGCCCAAAATACATTCCATAAGAGGGTCTAACTGGCAGAGTTTGCTGCTTTGTCCTGGGCCACAGGGAAAAGAGGCTCAAGAATAGGCTTATCAGACAGTGAGTAATGGAACACCTGCTGCCACCTATAGTTTTTCCTCAATCCCTGCTATACTATTTCACCATCACTGGGATGTAAGTAATGCTTGGAGGCCAAATATGGGCTTGTCTATCAATCATCCAGTGCTTTAATAAAATGTTCATGTAACAACCCAAAGAAGGGAAGGGAAGGGAAGGGAAGGGAAGGAAGGAGGGAGGGAGGGGAGAGGGAGAGGGAAAGAAAGGAAAGGGAGGAAAGGGAGGGGAGAGGGAGAGGAGGGGAAGAGAGAAAGGGAGAGGGAGAGGCAAGGAAAAAAGGGGGGAAGGGGGGAGGCCTCCTCCCCAAGCTGTGATTTTAGCAGTTCATGCTATTGTATTATTCATATTTTGTGTGGATACTTTACATTGTAATAATGCCACAGACACTGAGTCAAGATGGCTCTTCATATTATACATTTCCCTCCATCCTGTTCAACTGAATTTATTGCAGGCATGAAACTAAGACCCTGATGCTGAAATCCAAGCCATGAGGGCAGATAAAAGTGCTGCAAGGCATCTAGACAGCACCCGCCCCACTAATACCAGCATGATCAGCTGCCACGCTCTGACCCGATGCACTAGTTACTGTCCACCTACATAGATAATAGCTGGCACAGGTGTAAGATCTCTGATGGGTTTTTTTTTCACAATCCCAGGGGAAACAATAGAAGCTCTTCTGATCTATCCGCCCCAGGAGGATTATTTCATTTTGAGAAATGCCTTTGCTTTCTCTATTTAACCTGACAGATTCAGCTAAAACCTCTACTACATTATCCAAGTAAGCACAGCACACAAATGTACAACTCTTATTTACAACCTGGGCATGCATTCTGTCACAGCATATATGCAATTACTCTCTGGTCAGTTCCCAATTACAACTTTCTATATACCCTTGAAAACCACTTTGACCACATAATTATAATTTTGTTTAGAGGCTGTCTTAAGTGTTTATGATAACAGAAACAAATCTTTCCTATGTTCACATGGTCTGCATTTTATTCTGTGCTTTTATTTTACTCTATAAATAAAAACATTTCATTCTTCCATAGAAAGTGGGATGCAGCCACATTATTATCTTTCTCTTGTCAAGAAATGAAGTTTTAACAAAATGCATGTGTCACCAAGACTGATTCTCAGTGATGTGATCATTAACCAATGAACTTACGGTTCATATGGCCCAACATTAATCGTGCTGCATCTTCCAACAGGTTGTGTGTTAGCAGAGGAACAATAGTACATTGATATTTTCAATCATGACATGTCTTGGTTTTTATATTCTTGGTAAATGATCACTGTACTGTACATGGTCAAAGTTTTATACTTTAAAATTATATCCACCTTAAAATAGAATGAAGAGTAATATATTACTTGGTCTTAATTTCTCTTGTTATAGTAAGCAAGTAAGAAAGCATAAATCAGTTGCTCATTCAATTTGTACTCCATTGTTTTTTCTAGCAAGTTTAAAGCATAGACAAGAGTTCAGAGAGAGGATAACCAAGTTCAAGTGCTTTGCTCCCTAGAAAGCATGCATTGGATTCCAATCTAACCCCCTTTGGGCATGTTTTGTATTTTAGCCTTATACACTTTAATCACAGTCTGATTTAAAACATAAGGTGTAGTTACTATTTTCAAGTACTTATATAAAGGTAAGCATTTCAATTAGAGAGCATTAGATGACTGGGCAATCATACTTTGTTGTTCTTTTCAAATATATGTAGGCAAGAGACACTTGAGAACCAATAGTGCTAATGAACAGGTTACATTTACATTTATTTTGTAAGTGTCTGCAGAATTGAAAAATATTGTCATACTTGAACAACAAAAACAAGTGTTGATTTTGGTATGTGGAAGACAAGTATTTCAGGGTTTACTAGACAAACTTATCCAAGAGTTTCCCTGCTTTTCCAGAACTCAAAGTTTTTCATAACATTGTGTAAGTCTATGCTGCATAAGAGTGCTTCAGCTAGAGTGTTTCTTTACCTACATATTTGCTTTATTCTTCTTTCCACCTTCTGCCTTTCTATAAACATCTCTTCATCACACATATGATATGCTATATTTATTTATTCAGCAAGAAGGTTATCCTGAACCAGTCTAATTTAGAGGAATGGAGAACTATACAAATAGTGTGGAGCTTGTATATGAAAGAAAATTATGCACCCGTAAGAACTTGCCTCTAACAAGGCAAAGCTATTGGGAAAATAATTCAGGATTGTTTACTTTGACAATTTTACTGCCTATTAAATTGAATAAATAGCAAATGTATCACATGCTAAAGTGCTAAAAAATAACTACGTATCTTCTTTAAAAAGGTACGCTTATTCTTTTTGAGTATTTTATTATATGTTATTTATCCTTAAATTCTAAAAAACCACTATTTTGCTAGTTGAATTTCAAACATAAATGTGATACTTAGCAAACCCAGCTGAACACATATAGTTTACATATGACTCAAAAGTTTATTTAAAAACAAAAACAAAATTATTCATTCCTAACAGAAGCTGAAAAGGTCACTTTTGCTTTCCAAACAAACATTTCCTCAATTTAATTTAGCATAACAAGGATAATGATACCATTACTGAGAGTTTGTGTTTGGATGTCTGTACATACACTTTTTTTCTTAGGAAATGTCTACAAATCTGTATCCCAATACAGGTAATTCTTGACCTATATAACCACAATTGGACTGAAACTTCCATCACTAAATGATATGATCATTAACTGAGTTTCATTCAATTTTATGACCTTTTTAGCTGGTCTTTAAGCAATTCACCCCAGTAAATTAAGTAAATCATGTGTTCATTAAGAAAAATAAAGAACATAAAACTGGCAAAACAAAGGTTTTTTTAGCAAATATTTTCACATGGAACATATTACTAATGGATTAAAAAAAAGGCTAAAGATGGGATTGGGATAATGATTGGAAAGGCTTAAAATTTTATTGATATTGGATAGCACTTCCTTTCAATTAAAGTTTATAAATTATAGTTTTAAATAGAAAAGATCCAGATTTCACAAAAAAATCAATATGAAATCCAGATTTAAAAATAATGTATGATATTTAACTACCACCTACAAATCAACTTGAAATTCATAAAGTTATGCATTATGTGGATAAATATATAGTTTCCACTCTCAAAATATTAGTTACTGTGAAATATATATTACAGATTATCAGCTTGACCAATAGATTAAATTATTTTAAAGAGGGTTATCTGCATTTGTTGATTTCAAGTGGGATGGCCTTTCTTGGCTTTGAATTTAACAATTTTTCCACCCATCTACTGTTGCATAGTTATTATTCAATAGCTTAGGTTGATATCAAATGAATATTTGGGATCACTAATTTAATGCTTTTTCTGTCTGTGAATTAAATTTATTAACTATTCTGGAATCAAATTCTAGCTCCTTTATTAACTTATTCCTTATCAATAAATATGAACTTGAGGAGGTTCTTATTCCAATTGCAGATGCACAGGTGGACACAATGGATATGGTATTCTGAGGTAAAGGCATGGGCCTAGCAAATGGGGATATAATGTTTTGTGATTGCTATTTCTTACATCGATCAAAGAGCAGATTGCTACAACTTTTTATAAAGACAGACTTTCAACCCCACCCCACCCCCAAGGAATAGAAAATAGACAACAGCTTTGCACACAAATGCCCTAAACAGGTGGTACTCAACTTACAACAATTCATTTAGTGACAGTTCAAAGTTACAATGGCACTGAAAAATATGACTTATGATTATTTTCACACTTGCAATCTTTGCAGCATCCCCATGGTCATGTGATCAAAATTCAGATGCTTGGCATCATATTTACAAGCGTTGCTATGTCCCAGGGTCATGTGATTACCTTTTGCAACCTTTTAACAAGTAAAATAGGGAAGCCAGATTCACTTAACAACCAGGTTACTAACTTATTAACTGCTGTTAAGAGGTTGTAACCTGGGGCAAAACTCATTTAACAAATGTCTCACTTAACCACAGAAATTTTGGGCTCAATTGTGGTCACAAGCCAAGGATTAAGTGTATTAGAGAACTTGTTTGCTATTAAATTCTTGTTCCTTGGGTTAACTGTTTCTAATCTAGACTGTAATAATGGAAGTCTGACATATTTCCATACTAAAATGTTGAAAAAAATACATTTGAATAACAGTACTGAATTTTCTCAGATAATTTTTGCTGTCCATAGTCTACTCCTAGTTAATAGTGTTTATATTTGCATTTGTGTGGGTGAATGGGTGCTTATACAGCTGTCTGGACAGCTAGTGTTTTATGTACATTTAGGGAATTAGCTACTCAAAATGACTAAAACATATATATTGGCAGCTGAATGTTACAGATTCATCTTGCTAAATATTACCAGTACATAGCAGCTGCATATTTCGTGCCAAAAAAACAAATGAACTCTATGCACTTTGGTGGGGTTTAGGCAGCCAGTTTAATGGAATATAAGATTGTATTGTGGATCCTATCTATGTTGATAGCAATATAACCATAATTTTGCATACAGACAGAAAATCTTACCTTAATTCAAGTAAATTGAAGTGTGGTTTAAAATACTCTCACACAATTTTACTAGGTTTGCCATTTTGAGTTATTTCAATATGGGCAGTGTTACAAAATTACCTTAATACAGGTAAGAATAACCTTCAACACTATTTTAATAGATTAGAAAAATGGAATGAACATAACAAAATGAAATTTAACAGAGGCAAATACAAAGTTCTTAATTTGGTAATCAAAAGTCAAACATATAGATATATGAAGAGGGGAAAAAACAACCTTGTGGTAGCAGCTGATTAGAAACTAAATATGAGTATAATACTTTCCTGGCCAGTGCTCTACATATGGACACTGAAAGATCAGTTTTCCTCTGGTAATTACCATTTTGACATATTCACTAGACACCTGATAAGTGCTCTCTGTTATAGTTTATCCACTGTGCTCATTTTCCCCATAAAAGTATAAATTTGATACTAACCAATAATTATTTTTGGAAGACAGAAAGTAAGAGTAAGCCACAACAGTTGTAAGCAGACAACAATTTCTGTAAGTTATAATCTTGTGTGACGACTGTTTAGGAAACCCAATAAAACCACTCCAATCAATAATGGATGACTGCCATATTAAACCTCAATGCACATTGGGGTTACACATTATGTTGTCTTCTCAACCAATTATCAAAAGGTTATCAACATTCCCATTTAATTCCTTTCATTCGTCCACTTACTTTTTTCCAGAACCTTCTAATAGCAATAAACATACAGCAAAACAGCCCTACTTAGTGAAATAAAATGCTATTTCAGAGTTAACTAAGGTGAATTCCACAAAGGCATAATCTGGATCAAACATTTTTTTTTCTTTTTCCATATGAGAAAAAAATATGTCCATATGAAGCAAATTAATATTTGTACAGCATCATATTGGTTCTCAGTGAAATTTTATCATAGTTTCATAGGTTCAGATGTTTGAAAACTAACACAAAGTTTAAAACAACACTTTTAAAGTTTGCTATCCATACATCTTATAGTAATGTAATTTAGGGATAATACAAAAGAATATGTGTACTTATACTGTGTTCCAAACTGCAGCATAAGGTTTACAGTTTTTTTTTTAATTAAATTTGTTTTGGGCCACAAGTGCAAACAAGAAAAAATGTATTTAAAATGTTAGAATCAATACTAAAAGAATCAAACATTTTAAAAGCTTTTGTCTTACTGATTCCAAATCAGATTTAGCATGTTTTATAACTACAATGTGTGATGTAATTTACTGGTTTCATTTTTAAAATATCCACATGTAAACTCACTATTGCATTAAACTACTTCAGAATGTACTAAATCTATAACATTTATAAGTGGAGGTATTTCCAATTTTGACTGGGAATTCTGCATATGAATGCTACACAAATCGTTATGTATGTTGTTATACATCAGTATTTCTCAACCTTAGCAAATTCAAGAAAAGTGGACTTCAACTTCCATAATTCCTCAGACAGCTGGCTATGGAGTTGTGGGATTGAAGTCCACAGATCTTCAAGTTGCCAAGGACAGGAATATTGCTATACATGAATGTCCGTATGAGATCACTGACCACCCATAATAATGTTGTACCAGCTCTCCGGCCACTACACATTTGAAGGATGAAAACTAAATTACATTTTTTGCCAGGGAGAAAATATTTTGTTTTACCTGAAAAGTCCTCTATAGTACTCTAAATTCAACAATGTTTGATGCATTAAAGACACTTAGTTCTCTATTGTTGTCTTTATTTTAATTATCAGCCTTCTCTGTCTATTTAAATTTCATTAAGTGAAATTATTCCTTGGAATGTGGGGGGAAGTAAATTTGATTCTCATGACTGTAAATGACATTGGAAATAATGAGACAGTATCCAGTATCCAGATAACTATAGATAAATCAGAATAGAACTGGAAGGGACCTTGGAGGTCTTCTAGTCCAACTAAGAGCCTTGGTGGTGCAGGCTGTTAAATCCCTAGCACTTAAGTTCCAGCTGCCTGCAATTAGTGCAGGCTCAAATCCCACCAGGCTCAAGGTTGACTCAGCCTTCCATCCTCTCGGGGTAGGTAAATTGAGGACCCATGATTGTTGGGGGCAATAAGCTGACTTTGTAAAAATGCCATTTAGTAATAAGCAGGCATATACAATGGAATGAAGGCTATTGCTGAGCATTGGGTTGTATCCCAAAATTGTAAGCCCTGAGTCTTCGGAGAAGGGCGGCATATAAATGTAATTTTAAAAAAAAAACCTCTCTGCTCAAGTAAGAAACCCCATACTACAGGGGTGTCAAACTTGCTGGATGTGTCATGTGCTGGCCACGCCCATCCCTGATTTAGCAAAGGAGGGGAAGTCGCAATATGTCACATGACAATAACGGGACGCCCTGAGTTTGACATCCCTGCTATTTCAGGGAAGTGGCTGTCCAGTCTTTTCTTTAAAATCTCCAGTAATGAAACACCCACAACTTCTGAAGGCAAGCTGTTCGACTGATTAATTGTCCTCACTGTTAGGAAGTTTCTCCTTAATTCCAAGTTACTTCTCTCCTTGATTATTTTCCATCCATTGTTTCTTGTATTGCCTTCTGGTGCTCTGGAAAATAAGTCAACTTGTGGCAAGCCCTCAAATACTGGATTACTGCTACCATGTCACCTATAGTCCTTCTTTTCTAAAGACCATATCCAATTCCAGCAACCGTTTTCATATGTTTTTAATCATGTTACTTGCTCTTCTCGTCACTTTTCCCAAAGTCTCAACATCTTTTTTTGTAATGTGGTACCAAAACTGGATGCAGTATTCCAGATGGGATCTTGCTAAGTTTTGTAAAGCGGTACTAAAACTTCATGTGATTTTTATTCTATGCCTCTGTTTATGCAATCAAGGATTATATTAGCTTTTTTGGTGGCAGCTGCACACTGTGGCTCATATTTAAATATCATCAGCTAGGACTCCAAGGTCACTCTCACAGTTACTGTTTTTTATTTATTTTATTTATTTATTTTGTCAATTGCTTACAAGATAATAAGTATAAGGATAAACATAGTTGTGAATATATGAAATGAATACATGTAAGAAAAATAAAAGAAACAATAGGACAGGGATGGTAGGCACATTGGTGCACTTATGCACGCCCCCTACAGACCTCTTAGGAAAGGGGTGAGATCAATAGTAGACAGCCTAAAGTTAAAGTTTTGGGGGTTTGGGTAAGAAACCACAGAGTCAGGTAGAGGTATTCCAGACATTGACCACTCTGTTGCTGAAGTCGTATTTCCTGCAATCAAGTTTGGTGCGGTTAACCTTGAGTTTGTATCTATTGTGTACTTTTGTATTGTTATAGTTGAAGCTGAAGTATTCATTGACCGGTAGGACATTGCAATGTATGACTTTATATACTATACTTAGATCAGACTGAAGGCGGCGTAGTTCTAGGTTTTCTAGGTCTAGAATTTCAAGTCTGGTGGCACCAGGGCTTCGCTGATTCAGTTTTTGGATCGCTTCTTAAGGGGGTTAGGGAGGGAGGCGGGTTGTAAGGAAGGGACTCAGCGCGGCCCAGGGCAGGATTGTGGGGGGGGGTGGGGGGGCCAGCGGGCCCCAGAGGGCAGAGTGGGGGCAACGATCTCCAGGGTGGTTGGGTTCAGCAGGGGACAACGAGGCGGGGCCAGATCAAGTTAGGGGAGCGCGCCCCCGATGTCTTAGTGCGGTGGCACGCTCCGACCCTGACGCCTCCTCCCAATACCCCGGGGACATGGGATCTAGGGCCCCTGGACTCCGGCTGGTGTACTTTAATGCCAGGTCCGTGGCTAATAAAGCAACCCTCCTCCGTGAGGTAATCGAGGAGGAGACTGCAGACCTGGCATGCATCACTGAGACCTGGGTGGCCCAGTGGGTGGAGTCCCTCTAGTTGATTTGTACCCCCCAGGTTTTTGGGTGTTGCACTGGTCACGAGCCCAGGGGAGGGATGGGGGGGTGGCTGTTGTTATTCGGGAAACCCTGATTCCAAGGGAGGTCTCTGTTCCAGAGATAGGCAGGTGTGATGCTGTCCTCTTGGGGCAGCGTCGGGTTTGGCCCAGGAATTCATGGCCTCCATGGTGGCCATGGGTCTGACTCAGGTGATCAATGGCCTGACTCACGAGGGGGGCAACATGCTCGACCTGGTTTTTGTCTCGGAGCAGTTGCATAATGATCTGGGGGGGGTGATTTTACTATCCACCCCATTCCATGGTCATTATCTCCTACAGCTGGTTTTCCGACAAGCTGCCCCACACTGCTGGGATGAGGAGCCACTTAAATGGTTCCACCCCAGGCGCCTGATGGACCCGGAGAGGTTCCAGGCAGAACTGGGGTTTTTTCCTACATCCCTGGTCCACAACTCTGCCGAGGCCCTGGCAGCTGCCTGGCAATGGGTGGTGGCGGGGGCCCTCGACAGAGTTGTCCCCATGCGTCCCCTTACTTGTCGCAGATCCCGTGTGGCTCCCTGGTATACTGAGGAGCTCCGAGAGATGAAGCGACGTAGAAGGGGTTTAGAGAGCAGGTGGAGATCGATCCGTTCCAGGTCTGACCGAGCCCAGTTGAGAGCCTATATTAGGACTTATCTGGTAGCTGTGAGAGCAGCGAGAAGGGTTTATTTCTCCGCTCTCATAGCATCTGCAGGAAACCGCCCAGCCGCCCTGTTCGGGGTCACCCGCTCCCTCCTTCAGCCAGGGGCTGCAGTGGATCCCTTGAAGGGTCGAGCTGAGGAATTTGGTCAATTCCTGCAGGATAAGATCGCTCGGATCTGGGAGGGGTTGAACTCCAATTTGCAGTGGTCTGATGCTGAGGGTGCAAGTGGTCTGGCCAATGCAATCTGGATGGAGTTCGATCCTGTTTCTGAGGATGAAGTGGACAGGATTATGTGACGGCTGAGTTCCACCACATGCTTGTTGGGCCCATGCCCTTCCTGGTTGGTTTATGCCTCCAGGGAGGTGACATGCAGCTGGCCCTGGACAGTGGTCAACACTTCTTTAGGGGAGGATACCTTTCCTGCCACCTTGAAGGAGGCGGCGGTGAGGCCGCTCCTGAAGAAGCCTGCCCTGGACCCAGCCGATTTGAACAACTTTCGTCCGGTCTCCAATCTTCGCTTTTTAGCGAAGGTTGTTGAGAGTGTGGTGGCTCAGCAATTTCCGCTTTTCCTGGAGCAAGCAGACTACCTAGATCCATACCAATCGGGCTTCCGACCTGGGTATAGCACGGAGATGGCATTGGTTGCATTGGTTGATGATCTCCTGAGGGCTCAGGACAGGGGATTTTCCTCTGTCCTGGTCCTGTTAGATCTCTCAGCGGCTTTCAATACCATCGACCATGGTATCCTATTGCAGCGTCTCGGGGGGCTGGGAGTGGGAGGCACTGTGTTGCAGTTGTTCGCCTCCTTCCTCTCGGGACACTCGCAATCGGTGTTGGCAGGGGGGCAGAGGTCGACGCCAAGGGCACTCACTTGTGGAGTCCCTCAGGGGTTGGTCCTCTCACCCCTTCTGTTCAACATCTATATGAAGCCTTTGGGTGAGATCATCCATGGCTTCAGGGTGAAGTATCATCAGTATGCTGATACGCAGTTATACATCTCCACCCCAGGCCACATCAGTGATGCCCTCTCCGTGATATCCCGTTGTCTGGATGCGGTAGGGATCTGGATGGACAGAAAATGCTTCAGCTCAATCTGGCTAAGACAGAGTGGTTGTGCATACAGACATCTCGGCCCAGTCAGGAGATTCCATCTTTGGTCATGGGGGGAGAGGTGTTGCCCCCCGTGGATAGGGCACAGAATCTGGGGGTCCTCCTGGACTCATGGCTCAGGTTGGAGGAGCAGGTGGGAACCGTGGCCAGGGGGCCTTTTTTTTTAATTACATTTATATGCCACCTTCTCCAAGACTCAGGGCGCTTACAATTTTTTGGGATACAACCCAGTGTGCTCAGCAATAGCCTTCATTCCATTGTATATGCCTGCTTATTAGTGGCATTTTTACAAAGTCAGCTTTTGCCCAGGTCCGGCTGGTTCGCCAGTTACGCCCATACCTGGACCGAGATGCCCTGCGCACGGTCACTCAGGCACTTGTCACCTCCCAGCTCGATTACTGCAACACTCTATTTAGGACTGCCCTTGCATACCATCCGGAGCCTTCAGCTGGTGCAGAATGCGGCCGCGCGGGTCGTGATGGGAGCCTCCCAGTACTCCCATGTTACGTCCCTCCTGCGCAGCCTGCATTGGCTACCAGTTGCCCTCCGAATGAGATTCAATGTTTTGGTATTGACGTTCAAAGTCCTACGAGACATGGGTCTGGGCTATTTATGGGAGTGTCTACTGCTGGCATTGAATACCAACCACCCTGCATGAGCACACAGGCAGCGACTCCTCGGCATGCCACCTGCGACCCAGTGTCATTTGGCAGTAATGCGGGTGAGGGCCTACTCTGTGGCAGCTCCCGCTCTGTGGAACCAACTACCTCTGGGGCTCCCCCTGGCCCCTGACCTCCCCATCTTCTGCCACGATTTAAAAACCTGGTTGTTTGAACAGGCTGGGCTGTGCTGACTCCTCGGGGGGCAGTTGATTTTATAACATAAATTATAAATGGGTTTTTAGCTTAATGTTGGCTGTGAGTCCTTTTTGGAGATGCATACAAGTCAAATTAATAAATAATAAATAAATAAATAAGGTATTCTGCAATGAGTAGAAGAGTGTAAAACACTTGTGAAATATTTCTGGACTTTCTCAACTGTGTTAATATCAGATATGTGATACGGGTTCCAGACAAATGAGCTGTATTCGAGTATTGGTCTAGCAAATGTTTTGTATGCTCTAGTTAGTAGTGTGATATTACCAGAGAAAAAGCTATGTAGGATTAGGTTAACAACTCTTAATGCCTTTTGCTATGTAGTTACAGTGGGCTCTAGCACTTAGATCATTAGAGATGAGTATTCCAAGGTCCTTGACGGAGTTTGGATCATCAACAAGGTCTTGACTATTCAGCTTGTATTTTATTTTCTGATTTTTTTTGCCAATATGTAAGACAGAGCATTTATTTGTTGAGATTTGAAGTTGCCATTTATTTGACCATTCTAATACATAATTGAGGTCTTTTTGAAGGGTAGCAGTATTGTCTGTGGTGTTGAATAGCTTTACATCATCAGCGAAGAGAACGCAGTTGCTCTTAATATGATCACAGAGATCATTTATGTAGGGTATGAAGAGAGTTGGTCCTAGAACACTGCCTTGGGGGGCACCACTGTTGACAGGTACAGAATTTGATAAGACACTCCCAATTTTGACCATTGTTGTCTGTTTGACAGGAATGCTTCTATCCAGTTATGCAGTTGTCCAGAGATACCATAAGGTTTTAGTTTTAGTAGTAGTTTGTCGTGTACCACTGAATCAAAGGCTTTACAGAAGTCTATGTAGATTGTGTCTATTGCTTTGCCCTGATTGAGTTGTGTAGTCCATATGTTTTTGCAGTGTAAGAGTTGCAGATTACAGGATAGTTTTTTTCTGAAACCATATTGCTTGTTAGAGAGTAGGTTGTTTGTCTCTAAGTGGAGGATAATGGATTGGTTAATAATTGATTCCATGACTTTACAGGTGACGCAGCATAAAAAGATTGGTCTGTAATTTTCATATATATTTGTATCTTTGGTTTTTCCTACCTAAGTGTAACACCTTGCTTTTTTCTACATTAAATTACATTTTGTTGGATAGGGCCCATCATTCAAGTCTGTCAAAATCTTTTTGGATCCTGAGCTATAGATAGTCTATAGGTTTTCAGACAAATTGCTCAACTTCAAAACAATTCTATGATTTTTCAGTGGAGTAAGCAATAATACTCCATTGAGGAAGTATTTGTCTCTCCTCTTTAGACAGTATTTTGTAGTCTTTGATCATAATCGTGTGCTTTCTTAGCAAATTATTTAGTTAACTACTATGATTTTTCTAAAAAGACTAATATGCAAAAATTTCTGTGTAGGCAACAGAGAAACTCAAAGAACACAAATCAATAAAAAGTGTGAAAATGAAAGTGAAAAGTGGCTGAGGTAGGAACAGAGAGAATGTGCCTAGAAAAAAGGACAGCAAAATGCTTCTTTTTTAAAAAGCTTCACCACTTGCCTTTGGCCATGGACCAGCATACAATCTTGTTGATAAGAGTTACAAGTAGAGTAAGAGAGTTACTTAGTGATAGCAACCTGCTTAACATGCCAGCAAATTTCTCAAATATAATCTGATTATCACTGACATGCTAACTGATGTATCATTTTCCACCTTTTTTTATCCACAATAATAATTTTTTAAAGCAGTGGGTTAACCCTGATCTTGTCTTTACACCAGCTTTAATTGTCATCACTTGAAAGAACTTCTGTTATTTCAGAATTCAACTGAGCTGAATTGGACTGTTACTCCCATCTACCTCTGTCACTAGCACCTGTTCTTGAGAAACACAATAGGTACCCAGAGGTATTTGATGACACTGGCTCAGGTCTCTAATTCTGGCACTGGTTTCTTTTATAGAAAATTGCATCTTTTATGCAAGCCAAACAACATTCCTTGACACTAGATCCTTCTCACCAATTAAGTATAGCATTGGAATAAAGCATTGAAATAAAGCCAAAAGACCCTGGTTCAAATCCCACTTCTCTTATAAACTCAGTTATGTGACATTATCTCATTCTAATTCTCTTTACAGGGTTGTTATGAATTTATTGGAAAGGGAAAGAGAGAGCATTTACTCTGGTTTGAATTTCCATGAGGAATATCCATATAATGTGAATAAGTAATAAATGAAAATGCAATTTCTTCTACCCCAAATAAAGATGGATAGAGGTAAAAATGCAGCATGGATAAAAAATATAGACACTTGTACAGTAATTATGTGGAGTTATTCAAATTTATTAAGTACTCTCAGTTGCTAAAAAAGCAAATTTTGTTTTATGCTAGCAGAATATTTGTTGTTTAATCCTAACATTCTAGTGGGAAACAGTGCAAAACAAACAAAATTATTTGTATTAGTGCTGCTCAGAGATCCATTTACGCTTGGAAACACCATGACTTAGAAATCACACAGCATTACATCTAGAAACAGAACTGAGGTGAAAGAACTACTATAATAGCACTTACACCTTACATAAACTCCAATCACAAAGAGCAAATAGGTGATTCACTATAAAGGCAGTTCTTAATTTACAAGTATTATATTATATATTATAAGGGAGCACCTCTCCACCAGTAATCAGCATTCAGATAAGCATAGGTTAACTTCAGGCCAACTATCAAGTATAAGCAATACCCCAGTCAAGAAACTGCTAAAGAGCCATCAGTAAACAGCCCAACCAAAGAATCTCTAAGATCACCCCAGCTAGTTTAGAGTTAATGGGATTTGGGATAGGTAGTTAGGAATTGAGAGCTGTCCCCTTAAGGGAATGCATCATGGTAAATGTAGTTAAGGTATCCTGGGAAATGTGGTCACATCTGTAACCTTGATTGGTCACTGAATTGACCCTTGATGGGTTGGGGGAGGTTTCTTCTCTCTTGCCTGAACATACAGCCTCATGGCAGCAGCTATAACCCCTGCATCTATGACTATGGGACGAAATATAGGGATGAGAGTTTAATATCTTTCTACTGTTCTGCTTTATGCTCTAGATGGGTATAAAGCAGACAGAGCAACTCCACAAAGCATCCATACAAAGTCTTTTTTATTGGTTCATCAGGCATTCTGTCAACTCACAGTTATGATGAGGTTCTTCTTAATGTCCAATCCTTTGCATATCTGAATCGTAGTGTAGAAAGATATTAAACTCTCATCCCTATATTTCATCCCATTGTTTCATGCCAAACAATCAAGCTCAGAGGGCACCAATGACCTCTCATTTCATTAGAATGCAGTACTGTTGGTTACTTCTGCCTGAACTGTTATCGTAAATCAAGGATTACCTATCCTTTTCTATTTTTAGTCTGAATTGGTCCTATGGCTATCATTTCTGTTCTCCTCTTCCATTAAACACGTTTTCACCGACAATTATTTTTTGACCTTCAATAACATGCTTAACAAGTTTGCAAAATTTGTAAGTATAACTGCATATGATAAATGTTGTTGGCTTATGAGTTTCCTATGCTGCTTTGGTTAATATATGTCTTTATTGCCTTGTATTATTTTTTGTGCATGAGTTTTGACAGAATGTAAATGGGTTTTGAAGGATCCTTTTATTTATTTATTTTTAAATATTTTTATTAAACATATTTCATCCTTTTATATCACTTTTATAATCTTTGCAGCACTCCAGCATTGCTGCTATTCATATAGCTGCGTGAAAAAGTCCTGCATGCTTTACGGTTTATGGTTTATGACATTTTTTGGATAGGCCATTGATTTTATGATATTTTATACTAACTGCTATGCAAATATTGTTATATTTAAATAAATACTGGTGGTTTTTAAGTGAAAAGCATAAACTTTTTGCAATTTGGTGCTGTTTGGATGGGGATTGTGAATTTTCTTGCATGCTTACAATGCATGCTTACAATGACTATGAAAACAGCTTAAATGATGCATACCCAGTGGCATTCGTGTTGCAATTACTAAGTCCGATGCTAGTGTTTTGTTAACATTTTTATTGTTTGTGGCCCTGAAAAGGACTGTTTGGGTAACAAAACATGGTTACTAGTATGAAATTAGCCAGCCCTTATTGTTTATCACCAGGTGTCATCGCTTCGGCATAGACTGTATAAGCCTTTGCACGTGATCTTTGGTGACAATTGTGGTGCCAGGCTGCAATAATTTTTATAGCAATTGTGCTATACTTAGTTTCAGTTGAAAAATATTGGCTTGCAAGGCCAGTTAGAGATTTCTACAGACCTATCCTATCATCATCGAGATAGCCCGTCTATAATTGTATTTTTGACTCCTTTTTCACATTACATATAGACCAGTGGTAGGATTCAAATTTTTTGCTACCGGTTCTGTTGGCATGGCTTGGTGGGCATGGCAGAGGAAGTATACTGTAAAATCTCCAGTCAGAGGTGGTATTTGCCAGTTCTCCAAACTACTCAAAATTTCCACTATCGGTTCTCCAGAACTGGTCAGAACCTGCTGAATACCACCTCTGATATAAACAGAGACAAGAATGAATACAGTGCTACAAGTCAAGCATGCAGAAGCTCAAAATTAGGCCTCTTGATGAAGCAATGGACAGATAGTGAGATTTGTTGCATGTTCAAAAATGAAAGCTATCTTTGCTGAAATTGGGGCTAAATGGGGCTATCTTTGCTGAAATTGAGGTGACTTTAAACTTGTCCAATGCAGCACTGTATTGTCCTAATGCCTGGACAATAATTTGTCCTGGGAAGGATAAAACATGGAGAGGACAATTGAACAAGGAAGGAAATCAGGAACAGATATTTTGTTATATAAGCAGCATGAAGACATTATCAAAGAGTAGAAATTACAAAGGAGGAACTTTAAAAGAAAAAAAAGCCCATGTCAAAGAAGAAAGGGTAAACAACTATTCAATTCTCTTGAACAATCAGCAAATTAACCAGTCTATTCTCCGTTTTAAATATAATTTCCCACTTTGTTGTCCAAGACAGATTTCCATAGATTCAGTCAGTGCTCAAGAGTATATGTGGTACCTCTAGGCCACTTCTAAAATTGGCATTTTAGAATGAATAAGAAGGAAAGACAGTGTTGGTACTGTCTAATCTTTACTAGTGCCTACTAAACTAAACTAATCTAAACTAAAGTAGTGCCTACTACTTGGTCTTAGACTAAAATTGGTCCTTTTCACTGACCTTTAATTAATTTCAACGAATAGTAGAGATATTTGAAAAACTGAAAAAGTATACTATGAAAAACTGTAATCTTTTGCTTTTGCATAGAAGTAGCTGCTTGACTTGGCTGACTATTTATAAGATCTTCAACATCCTTCAGAAACCAAGAAACCAAAAATCTTTGTTTTTCTTAGAGACATTTGTATACCTTGCTTCAATAGTCTTTTCCAGTAACACATTCCATCTGTTTATTCTCCTTTGCACAGAAACAGACACAAATTTCTCGTCAGGCTGACATCTGGCTGTCTCCCATAAAAACTTAAGACGCTCTGTTGTTCCCCCCACATTCTCTAAGCTATGTAAGCTGCCACTGAAGTTTTTCTTTTCTGTCTCTAGTGAGAAATGCATAACCAACAGTTCACTAATTCCACCCTATAAAAATACAGAGGATTGAAATAAGCCTGAAACATCATTAAGCAGAAACTTGTAACACATCTCACGGAATGTGCTTGTAAGTCCTTAGTTTTTGTAATTTAATTTAGTAATTAAATGTTTTACACAGCATATTCTGAACATTAAAATTGGGCCACACTTTTGTCGCAATTAATATATTACACTGATGACTGGAGAATTTAGGAACAGAAAGTATTGAATCGTTGCAGCGACAATTTCCGAAAATGTTAGTGAGAATTGGCATTTGATTACAGAATTGCACAGACTGTGACAGGTCTATGAATAAAATAAAAACCTGCATATAATATTTTGAAATCAACAGTCCCTGGGGTAAAATGTTATATAGGTATGGCCATCTCTTGCAAATCTTGCCTGCATAGACAATAACTGGAGATACTTGGACATGGAAGCATTCTAACAGTGGTACTATTGTTTTATCCAACACGAACAGCAGTATAAGTAATTTGTGGAAAATTGGTCATGTTTAATTGTGGACTCTAGCCAATCTACCATAGCCAAAAAAACACTTACATTTTTTCTATTTGTAGCATCTACACATTTCAGTATTCATGTTTAGTGGTCTTGTTTGCACATATTGAAATATTAGCAGTACTCTATAAAGTTAATGACAATACCAAAAGTTATTACACTACACTAACTAAAGAGAATATGGATAGATATTTTCTTGACTGAAAAGCCAAGATAAATATTTTGGTTCTCCAGTAGGAAATTGTTATAAGGCTGTTGTCGCCCCAAACCAGATTTTCTTTAAGAATCTAGATATTAAGTAAACTTAAAATATTGCTAGAGACATTTCTCAGATGTACGCATGTGGGAAAAAAGGGGAATCACTATTTTTACTGACATATGTCTAGCATGGAGATACTATCGATTAAATCTCTTTTGGTGAACAATATGTAAATATATTGCACAATATCACATCAAAGGGAATTAGATTCTTGCTGCTTCAGAATGCAACAGTTCTAATTAAATAAATTAGACTTGATAAGTCTTGATAAGTCCTGGGTGGATGGACAGCTAATGCTACCCAAAATATAAATTACAAAATCCTGGTGATCTCTTGAAATCTTTTCCAATAAAGACAGAAACTTTCAGATTCATAAACTAACATTGTCATACAATCTTTTCTGATATATCATCATTTTAGCACCACAAATGAGCCATTAGAATTATATAGTAATCTAAGCTTCTGTAAAATACATTTAAAACAGTGGTGGGATTCAAAATTTTTACTACCTGTTCTGTGGGTGTGGCTTGGTGGGCATGGCAGGGGAAGGATCCTGTAATCTCCAGTCAGAGGTGGTATTTGCCGATTCTCCCAACTACTCAAAATTTCCACTATTGGTTCTCCAGAACTGGTCAGAACCTGCTGAATACCACTTCTGATTTAAAAGCAATATCAAATGTGGTAACTAACATGTTACTAAGGGTAATTACAACTTTGGTATAATGATATTAACAATTAGATCGGACAGTAATGGTTTATTGGTTTTTGATATGCTAAGATTTTCAAAGACAACTGGAACATTTATACAAACAATGAAATTTTCTTCAGTTGAAAGTTTTATAATTTTATCAAATTATTAGTCTAAGGATAGGTAACATCCTGATTATGTAGTCTACAAGCATAAAGGCAATCATTCCTGATTGTGGTCTATCAGACTCGCAGAGTTTTACTGTAATGATCAGGCAGTAAGGACAATTTATATAAAAAGAACATGGAATATTTCAAGCATTCATTGTTTTATATACACCAAAGAAAAATGTATTTAAGAAGATAAGATAGGCATCTGACTTATTAGACATTCATAGCATGAAGTTAAAGCTGTAGCTTTTCCACTATCTACAAACTCCAGGTAGATAATAAAGGATATTTTAGGTTCCATTATTTTTTAATTCAGAGGAGATGATCTTAAAGAAAAATTTAGGGTTAGTAGTTATCTGCTTTATAGTCTAACTGATTTTGAACCACAGAGTACCAGAACATGGTGCAGTGTAGGTCTATCTCAGTGTAATAAAAGAGCTATAAATATATTCAGCCATTTGGTCTTCATGAAAAAGTCACATGCACTTTCACTATGGTACTAAATCTTTCTTAATGAAGAATGTGCATTTCCTTACCCCAGTTCTAAACTAATTCCTTCCAACTTGCTGTTAGCACTTTCAATAAATAACAGTGATTAACAGCCTCAGTTCAGGCTACATTATATTGCCAGGAGTCCATATGGAATGGGGTAATATATAATTAAAGTAAGTAAATAAATAATATTTCACAATAATGATTATCAACATAATGTATACTTGGACTTTAAAATTAGGAAGAAATTACAGTATATTTTCAGACCTAACAAAATTTATGGGGCTAGAAATGATTAGCAGGTGAAGTGAAATAATTACTGTATCATTAAGCTGTCACTTGCAATTTTGTTATTGTCTTTCAGTGTCTGGTGAAAGAATAATAGCAAATGTTTACTGCAGTACAGAAGATAAACCTATAAAATGACTCATTCAGAAACCATGGTATATGGAGAGAAATTGTAGAGGGAGGAGCTATCTAGCAATCCATCATTGCTTACTAAAACAGAAATGAAGTTAGTTACAGATGTTAAGTCTCGTGTCCATCCAATTATGAATATGAGGCTGCCACTCCTAGGGGGAGTGGTGTTGCCCCCTGTGGATAGGGCGAGGAACTTGAGGGTCCTCCTGGATGCACGGCTCTGGTTGGAGGAGCAGGTGGGAGCCGTCGCCAGGGGCCTTGCCCAGGTCCGGCTGGTTCGCCAGCTTCGCCCGTTCCTGGACCAGGATGCCCTGCGTACAGTCACTCATGCCCTTGTTGCGACTCGACTACTGCAATGCTCTCTATCTAGGACTGCCCTTGCATACCATCCGGAGACTGCAGCTGGTGCAAAATGCGGCAGCGTGGCGGTGATGGGAGTTTCCGTTCTCCCATGTTAGCCCCTCCTGCGCTGCCTGCATTGGTTGCCGGTTGCCCTCGGGTGAGATTCAAGGTTTTAACTTTAACATACAAAGTCCTACGTGACATGGGTCCTTATTACTTAAGGGAGCAACTGCTGCCGACATCGAATACTAACCACCCTGTACAAAGTCACAGACAGGGACTCCTTGGGTCCCATCAGCCGGGCAATGCCGGCTGGCGGTCTCCCGACGACGTGCCTAGTCTGTCGCGGTCCCTGAACTCTGGAACCAACTTCCCCTGGGGCTCCGCTTGGCCCCCGACCTCCGCACCTTCCGCCATGACCTGAAGACCTGGTTATTTGACCAATCGGGCTGTGACCCATGGGTGGGGTGGTTTTTAGATTTTGGTGGGACCATTAGTTTAATTTTATTTATTGTGTTTGTTTTATTGTAAGTCTTGGAGAGCCATATAAGTCCCATTAATTAATAAATAAATAAATAAATAAATAAATAAATAAATAAATAAAATAAATAAACTTGAATCAGGGTAAATAAAATTCATTTGGCTCATAGGAAGCCAAGGAAACCACCAGAGTGCAGAGAAGAGCAACAAAGATGATTATGGGACTGAAGGCTAAAACATATAAAGAACGGTTGCAGGAATTAATTATATCTAGTTTGATGAAAAGAAGGACTAGGGCTGATATGACAGCAATGTTCCAATATCTAAGGCACTGCCACAAAGAAGGGGGTGGGGTCAACATATTCTCCAAAGCACTGAAGCCAGGACAAGAACCAATGGATGGAAACTAATGGAGGGAAGGAGAGAAGCAACCTAGAACAAAGCAGAAATTTCCTGACAGTTAGAACAACTAATTAATTATTAATCAGCAGAATTACTTGCCTCCAGAAGTTGTAGGTGCTCCAACACTGGGGTTTTTTAAGAAGCTATTAGATAACCATTTGTCTGAAATGGTACAGGGTTTCCTGCTTGAGCAGGGGATTGGACTAGAAGACCTCCAAGGTCCCTTCCAACTCGATTATTCTGTTACCATCAAATACTACACAGGGATAGAAAAGGCTTCTGAAAGCAAAAATCTCGAAACAGTGTTTTTTCTTTTGGGAATAAATATTCTTTCAGAGTGCATGAATGCCTTTGCAGTGGTGGGATGCAAATTTTTTTACTACCGGTTCGGTGGGCGTGGCTTGGTGGGCGTGGCAGGGGAAGGATCCTGTAAAATCTCCAGTCAGAGGCAGGATTTTCCATTCTCCGAACTACTCAAAATTTCCGCTGCTGGTTCTCCAGAACTGGTTAGAACCTGCTGAATACCACCTCTGAACCTTTGGTATCCATTGTTTCTTTTGCTCTGCAGGGTTTCCCAATCTTTCAGAAATAGAAGAGCCGTTTCTTTTGGGACAGAATTCTGGTTGGATATCACCTTGGAGAATATATTTCTTAGCATTTCTGCTTAGAGATTGAATATTTGGAAGACACGTACATAGTGTTTGAGCCTTGTTACTATATTAAAAGATAAATTTCTGTTTTCCCTATTTCACTCTCATCTCTTTAATGAAAAAAATCATGCAAAAGTTCTTCTGGAAAACAAACTGTGATTTCTTAAAAGCATATTTAATTGATATTGACCACCAGAAGATACTTTGCCTCAAGCAAAATACGTAAACCAAAATTCAAAATTCCCTGAAGTCAGGAAAAGCTATAAGTGATGCATAACAGAATGCTCCAATGGAAAATGTGTGGTGGTAAATAAAGTCTCTGACATATATTTCTTATGAGTAATAAATTAAATTGATATAGTGTGAAGCTGTTATTTTCACAGAGTAATGCATCATGCAAAACATTTAATATTAAATATCTTTCCCACTGAGATATTCAAATCCAAGCGCTATATAAAAGTTAGGCACCTCTGATTTAATTGTATGTTTCACTGAATCTGCAGATTAAGAAAAGCTGGCAGAGCCTTTACATGATCCATAGTCAAATACATCTTTCTGAAAATCGGAATCCATGTTTACTGTTTATGTGCAGCTGTTTACAGAGTTAAAATAAGAACATTGTAGATATGGCATTTTGGACACTCTTGCTGCCTGTACTTTGTAATATCCCCTTAAGCAGACATAACAGGTTCCAAACATTTCCTGTAGATGGTTAAGAACCTTTTTATTATTGCATTTGAATTCCACCCCCCATTCCTCCTTGCAGAATGTGTCTTATATTTCCCCACATGCACTTTGCATTTGAGATCTCCCCATAGATTTTTCAATAATATTTATGTCTGGGATCTGTGAATACTATTCCAAAATGTCCATTATCTTTCTTCCCTTAAGTACTTCAGTGTTGATTTGTAGATATGTGTCCAGCTTCAGTTTCTCAACTGACTGTGAGACATTATCCTCTAGAATATGTTGCTCTTTAGTTGAAACCATGCTTCTTACATCTGTACAATATTTCTCAAGGTCCTCCACACAACCACAAAGAACAATAGAGTGCTTAATGGTTTGCAAGGTGTTCTTTTCTTCAGATATTTCACTTCTTTTTTATTCCAAATGCATCTTGTGTGGCTGTAGCCAAACAGTTCAGTTTTTGTTCTTCCTCTCCTAGTTCAGCTGTCCTCTTCCTGTTTTGTCCTTCCAGACAAGTGTCCTCCCCCACATCCACCCCAGTCTCAAGGTTAAAGGTGGAAGCCTTTTGTCTTCATTTAAATGGAAAAACAGAAATGTTGCAGTCTTCTTTCAAAGTAGAGAGCAACTTTCAGTCCCTTTTAAAATATATTGAAGCAACCTGAATAATGCATTTCAAATAATATGAAACATTAATAAATGAAACAAAGTTTAAAAACATTAAAAAAAATATTCCACCATCTTTCAGTTCTCAAGTGGATTGAATCTATCATTGAATCCATGGAAACCGCACACCCTGGCTTCTATTTACTTTTTTATATACTTCACAAGCCTGATGTGAAGGTCTGATGTGACTGTGAATAGAATGCAGTACTTCATTTATTAAAAGCCTTTTATTAGCAGTTGTCTTTATTACAACATAGTACTGTGTGTACTTATAGAAGATATAGAGAAACAAGATATAGTTGCATTAACAGAGGCATGCAATCAAGATCAAGTGAGGTACTAATACCACTCTATAAATCCTTAGTAAGACCACAAATAGAGAACTGCATCCAGTTTTGGTCACCACACTATAAAAAGATGTTGAGACTTTAGAAAAAGCACAGAGAAGAGCAACCAGGATGATTAGGGGACTGGGGACTAAAACATATAAAGAACAGTTACAGGAACTGGGCTTGGCTAGTCTAGTGAAGAGAAGGACCAGAGGAGACATGATAGCAGTGTTCCAATATTTGAGGGGCTGCCACAGAGAGGAAGGGATCAAGCTATTTCCTAAAGCACCTGTAGGCCAGACAAGGAGATATTTAACTTGAAAATAAGGAGAAACTTTCTGACAGTGAGAACAGCTTGCCCTCAGAACTTGTGGAAACGTCATCCCTTGAGACTTTCAATAAGAGATTGGACTGCCATTTGTCAGAAATGGTCTAGGGTCTCCTGCTTGAGCAGCGGGTTGGACTAGATAACCTACGAGGTCCTTCCAACTCTGATTATCTGTTTAACGTATTTTATATACCAACACTGACTTAAGATTCACACATACATACACACAAGACACAAAGTAAATGTTAGCAAATGTTAAGTCTCTTACACTTTTATTACATTTACTAATGCTTAATTGAATATTTTAAAACATCACTGAATTCAATGGGAAGTACTTAAGATGAGTGACATAGGTCATCCCATATCCATTGGCTTGGTTAATGGAGATTTTCTGTAAGAAAGTACAGTATGCAATACATTTAACAGCCCAAGTCAAAATATGTATGCAGTCTATGACACAAATTTCTTGATTTTAAAATCACAGAACATTTATTTTCCTATAATCAAATTTGACTGAGTGAATGTATGGCACCATTTATCAAAGCTTAATCTGCCAAAGCTACAACCTTAAGCAGTTTAATATAACAATCTGCAATTTGAATACATAAATCTGAAAGCATATCTCCACTCTAATGAAATAATTACTTTTATCCTGTGGAGGGTCATACAAATCCATTCCTCAATTTAGAATCAAAGTGTCACAAAGTTTGAAAATTTCTGTTATAACCAATTCATGATTGAAACTCATATTAATTAGGACATGAGTGGATTCATAGAGTATAAATTAAAATGTGCACAGTATACAACAATTTTCAAGGCACATATCAAAAATTGGTATCACACATATTTTGAATGAACTCCAAATATATTGTAATAGTGCTAGAATTTAATATATACTTCTGTCTCAACACTTTTTTTTCCAAATCTCATGTTTTCTATTTCATTGTATGTAATTTATTATTAACATTATATTTAAACTTAGAATTAAATTTCATTGTAATAATAACAATATTAATTATTAAGCTAATATTTATATTTTAATATAACTATAATTAATATGTGGCAGAAATCATTTGCAAATGCTAACTATAAGATATTTGATACTGAAGAAAGTCTTTTTTTTAAAAAAAAGCAGCTTTGAATCTATAAACCCAACGTCATTCAAGCTCTCAGTTCTACCCCCTGTCCCCAGCATGGGGAAAACTATGTCAGTAGCAAACTTCTAGCCCAGAACCCAGCCTAAATCCTAATGAAATATGATCTCAATTATAGTTATATAATCATAGCAGTGATTTCATTTAATTTTAAGGAATAATATAATATATTATAATATTAATATTATTATTTTGACCATTCATGAATAATCATATTATTATTATATATACATATTAGTACTACATATCAGCTTTTTGTTGACACTTCTTCAGCATGTCACTTCTATGGTTTTGTAATTATCTTGAAACCATTCAATATCTTCCACTGAACATTTCCTCAGAAACATTTTCTGTAGCTTATACAAGTCAAAGTTTAACTAAAGTGTCATATGTTTTGTGTCTTCCTGCCTGGATATTTTAAAAGTACTTAATTTTTTTCATTTGCTTTTTTTTATGAACTTAAATATGATTCTCATATTCTGCAAGAACCTTAAATTCTGTACTCTTTTATCATCCCACTAATCTTTTTCTCTATATTTCTTCATGCATTGGAATTGAGATTACTATTTTTAATCAAATTAATAATGAAGAGATAGTGTATACTTTTTTCAGTCACAAAGCTCAAGAAGATTGTTTGAGCGTTCTTACATATAATACAGTCTCCTATCAAAAATGCTAATTTAAGGTCCTCTTCTATTCATGTACTGGATTGAGACACAGGAAAACCCACCAATTTTTCCACAAAGCTATGATTATATTAAGCTAGCTGCTGCAGGATATGATGGTAGTGACCATTCAATATAATTTGGAGTGTGGTACACCCACTACTGGAGCTTAGCGTAATGTAAATCTAAATTTAAAAATTCTTGGTTACTTCCTGTCTCCTTGCTAGTGGTAAGTTTATTGGTAAAATAAACTGTAGGAATGTAAGCTAAGCTATCATTATCCTTAAAGTTTATCCAATTTCAAAATTACATGAAAAACAATGTATTTGTTTCTAATTCTGTCATCAATATTATTTATTATTTATGGACAGATTAAAGAACAATGAATAATATTTTTCCTAAAATTTCCATAACAATTCCATTAAATGAAACACGTAGGAGTAAATGGAAGACTATCTGTAACAAAATTTGATACTTGTCTGAGTCACACTTTTAATGGTTTGCGGTAGTACAAAATATACATGTATTATATAACGTAAAATGTTGACTTCCTTTATAACAAGTCAAGTTTCTACTGTTTTTGTTAATGATAATAGTCACACTAAGGAAGACACAGATCTAAAAACTTGATATGATAGATATGTTACAATGCATTAACTGGAGACAACCGTGCATAAAGTTAAACAGCAGCACATTTGTCATTTTAAAACTTAAATGGAAGCTAGAGTTGCTGCCTGATATTTTGCATCCTTGACAGATGTATCTCAAGCAGCTAAAATATGATTTGATGCAGTTACACATAAGAGTTTGCTATGTATTATAACATGGTTAATTCCTGAGATTCAAAGATAATATTACAAGATAGGGTCAACATGTCATATATAATTCCCATTGGAGATAAGGCCATCAATGGCTAACAGAAGTCATAGCTAGGTGGTTTATCTAGGTTCATAATGATGTTTGTTAAAAAAGAAATAGCAATAGAAGGCAATGCTTGTTATCATGTCTTTCAACAGGAGTATGATTTTTCATTACATAACTTGTTGAATAAGATCTAATCTCTTTTTAGGGCTTCGTGTCACTTCTTTATGGATTTATTAAAGATATATACCATTCTGGGTAATACACACACACACACACACACACACACACAGGAGTAAAAGAAGGCAAGATAACAAAAAAGTAAGCAGACCTAAAAAACCCAAGGGGACTTAAACCACTCTTGCCAAAGGCCTGGGTAAAAGGCCAAGACTTTACGGCCTTTCAAAGTACCAGCAGGGGAAAGCCAAACCTGGCCTTCTAGTATCTTCCAATAATCCTGGAAAACATCAGTACTGCTGAGAAGCTCTAATAAAGAACTGAATTCTTGAAGTAATATAGAAATTCTAACACTAAACATTCTAAATACTTGAAGATAACAGCACTGATTATTATTCATTTAATATTGTTATCTGTGTGTTCTCATTAATTCCTATTTTAATTCACGAACAAACTTAGCTCATGTTATGCTGTAACAATTCAAAAACTCTTTTCACTGAGACACAGTAAACAAAATAAGGATTGTATATGGAACATCTGCATGCTCAAAATGTCACTGAAAGCAATACTGGGGAATAAACTATATATAGATTGCATGCCTTGCATGCAGAGTTAATCCTATTGTCTTCAGTAAAAAGAAGTAGCTAGCTTATGCCTGGAAGGCTCTCTAAAAAGCTGCTGTCAGACCATGTAGACATTACTCAACTATGTGGAGCAATATCTAAGAAAACATAAACCACCTCACAAATGTCCAACTTTACTTTCTTTGAATTCTGTGATTCCACCATATTTGCTCCATATTGTTGATATATGTTAATTATGCTAATTGTCTGTTGAAAAAGCAAGTCTTTGATAATAATTTCTTCTAGCATCATATAATATCAATACAGTTACCCATTCATTGACTGGAATATTAATTTTATTGCAGGCAAATTAAATGCCAATACAAACAAAGAAAAATTGTGGGTTCTTTCAATCACAAATAAATTGCCTTTACTTTAAACAATTATACAAATTAAAATATTTGTATAGAGATACGTAATTTTCATTCTAAATTATGTTCAAGCTAGATTAAGACTGAGAGGCTTTGAGTCGATTTCTACTCCTTCTGAAATTTATTGGGTAATATTGGGCCAATTCAGAGAATCTATAGATTGCTTGACTAATTGTGCATGGCTAAATGACCTATAAATAAGACAAACATTTAAAGCCTCTTTGAATCTATAATTGGTCCCAGAAGAAGAAAATCAATACACTCTTTATAGTACTTATGCGGAAAACATGACATATATACTGTGTATATATGCAAGGAGAAAATATACTTCCCAAATTTATAATATATAACTGAGGATGAGGAAAAGCTCTCCTCATTGATTCCAGTGTAAACAATTGTTCACTAGGAAAAATACTCTGATGATATCCCATGTATAATGCATACAACATCAATAAATTTCTGTCATAGCAAACTCTGTAATCTACTTAACGTGGAACCTTTTTCCTTTGGTAAGAAAATACCATCACTCCAGGAAGTAAGATCTGGTAGAATCTTGTCATTTAGAAACAAATGAGATGAAATGGGCGATTGACAATATGCCCTTGCACAGCATTAGGCAGAGAAGAAGAGTGAGAGACATCCATTTCAAATTCCTGATCAAGGAATTATTCTAATGTAAAAATGTAATTATACAGGTAGTTCTTCACTTAAGAACACAGTTGAGCCCAAAATTTCTGTTGCTAAGTGACACATTTGTTAAGTGAGTTTTGCCCCATTTTACAATCTTTCTTGCTACAGTTGTTAAGTGAATCATTGCAGATATTAAGTTATTAACAGTGTTGTTAAGTGAAACTGGCTTTGCTTGTCAGAAGATCACAAAAGCTGATCACATGACCCTGGGAACCTACAACTCATAAATATGAACCAATTGCCAAGCATCCAAATTTTGATCATGTGGGATGCTGCAACAGCCGTAAGCCACTTTTTCAGTGCCGTTGTAATTTTGAACAAAATTACTGTACTTGAAAGAAAATGTTTCCATTCTTACCACTTCTTACACTTGCTAACAAATATGTAATGGTTTAGGTATAGGATGAGAACAAAACTCAGGATCTCTTTTGGTTCAGCTATGATCTGGATTTTACAGAAAAGGAAGGAGGGAATGTTATGTGTATCCTTTTGTTTCCTGGAGGAAAAGCAAAGAGATATAAAGAATCCAATAAATGAAGCAATAAAGAAATAAACATCACTCCATAAGCAGTGATTTCATTTCAATTCTTGACTGAAAGTATGATGGGAGGATGTTCTTTTCTTTAAAGGTTAAAGATCCTGCTGGAGGAATATAAATAAATATATGTTATTTTGTTAATATTGATATTTCAAACTTAACCATTTATAGTTTCTTAATTAGATTTCTAAAATGAATACTATTTATAATACTACAATTTAAAAAAGGAGTTTTCACTAAATTTTCTATTGGATCCTGACTATTCATCTTCATGTGAATCAAATGGTACAGTGTAACGGTACATCCTGTGAATAGTCAGGATCCAATAGAAAATTCAGTGAAAACTCCTTTTTAAAATTGTTTTATTTACAAAGTAGACAGCAGAAATAGTTTCATTTCCCTCGCCTCCCTAACTAATTGCATTGCAATCCACTGCACATTCTTTTCTCCTCTGCAGCTCTGACAACACAGCCAAGACCCAAATAGTTTTTCTCTGTTCAAGGGTTTAGCCTAAAGCAACTCTAAAGTGATACTGCAGACAATAATTAGATTTGTGGCTTCTTCTATTCCTAATTCTGTTTCCTAATTTAGAATTAAGAAAATGCACATAGTGATATTAATTTTCTCTGTAAGTTAAGCTGGTAGCTGGCCTTTCAGTGATAAAGCAGCTGAACTTCCATCCTCTCTGATCCCTGGAGAAATAGCCACGAAGGTAGACCATCCTCCTTTTTTTGTCTTCAGCACTTTTCTCTGGATCATGCCCAACAACTCTCTTCAATGGTCTCTAAGGGTTTACCCTTGAGTTAACAAAACTATTAACAGTTTAAATCCTCTGCAATCCAACTCAGATTTACCACTTGCAATATTCTACAGTAAAACCATGTCTCAGCAGCCAGAGAAGATGTTCTATTATAGAGGCCACCCATTATCTGCTTTGCATTCCTCTTTCTCTCCTCTGTCCTTCTTTTCTGAGCTTCAGGAAATATTCGGGGGACTTTCCTGAAGATTTTTTTTTACCATCTCATCTCTGCTCCCTCTGTCTTCTACAAAAACAAAATTGTATTTACGTTCCTTATCAGGGTGGCTTATAAAAATTGCACGTGGAGGTCCACATAAATAATGATACCTAAATATCTGGCAAAAATCCATAGTTATTACAAGTACATTACACACACTACAAAATTTTCAGACAATATTACAAAATATGAAATAATGGCAATTTACCAGTAAGGGCTGATTCGGGAGGGTGGGTTGTTGGTTTTTTTCAGACAATATTACAAAATATGAAATAATGGCAATTTACCAGTAAGGGCTGATTCGGGAGGGTGGGTTGTTGGTTTTTTTTAGATAATTACATCTTAAGACTACACAGACATTGGCTTGGATGCCTACCGAGCAAATTTTAGATAAAATCTTAATATGACCCAATTAATCAGTTTCTCATAATCAGAGAGGCATTATTAAATTAAGCTGTGGGGAAAACAGAAAAGATGGACTATCAGTGTAAAATCACCACCCTGTACTGGAAGCATTTTCCACACAGGAGGATTGGCTGAAGATACATTTTAATTGATTGTAGCCTTTCTTCCTTATGCTGATCTTTTACTGTAATAAAGTTTTGATTGACACTAAAAGATGACAAGGGAATAAGAGCAGGACCTGATTTTTTGCAGCTAATAATAAGTTGCTGTAAGTCACTTCAGAAGTAGCTGTCTACAAGCGTAATAGATAAATGACAATTTCAGAATGGTGGTAGTATAGTAGGTACAGTTGTTACTTGATAGTTATTATTGATGGCAAGTTACACCTAATATGGGGTGCAGGTATATGTGTACTGAATGTTTTCCTAGTTCTGAAAATACAAATACAATAAGAAAAATGCCAATATTACCAAGGAATAAAATCCTATTAATAACAGTTCTGTAATAGAAAGAAAAGTATGAATTTTGCTTCTCTGAATCTATGATAAGGAAACAACTGGCTGTTAAAATAAGAAAATGATTTCTTTAGCTTGTTTTTATTCAATTGGTTATGAAATGGAAAGTGGACATTCTGATATAAATTACCATAAATTGAAGCATGTGGAGGGTAGAAACACTGAAGTTTAACCAGCAAAAGTCCATGTTGTTTGCTGTTGAAGTTCTTACTAACCATAGACCTTACAATAACCTAAATTTATTCATTATTAATTCACATGTCTTTTTAAGAATATCATGTAAGACTGTTAATTAAATGAAACTTAATGAATTCTGGTTGGGGAAAAATAATTTCAGTCTTTTTGTTTATCGTTCATTTGGAATCCTTCATAAATCATAAAACCATGAGAGGGAACTTTAAAATCATTACATTAAAATATTTGCTTAATAGAAAGTGATAGCTTAAACGTTACAATATGTTGCCAGACTATCTAGCTATTAAATGGTAATTAAAGAAAAAGCCTCCTGGATTTGCTCAAGGGCATGTTCCACAAAGTCCTCATTATTGTAATTTCCAACTTGGAAGCCAAGCTAAATAACAAGGAGTAATTTGCCAATTAGAACTTCCTGCTCTTTTCTCTTTATTCCTTAAACACCATTCAGAGCTCAAATAAGTCAAACACTCTTAGTTTCAAAACTTCAACTGAAAGATTTAATTCGTGTCTCTCCACGGTGATTCTGTCAAGAGACAAGCAATGATACATTCCACATCCTAACAATTTCCCTTAAATACATAGGTATGCATTTCTATACAATTGCAATATCCTGATTTTCTTTTCTCAATTCCCATCTTTTTGCTACCATTTGGAAGTGAATAGTGGCAGAGTACATCTGAGGTAAAACATTTCCCCATGTAATTTCTGAGGTAAAACATTTCCCCCATTTAATCAGTAATTTCTGGCATACAAAAAAGAAATCCCATTATAAATTCTGTAAGGAAAATTAATATCAAACTTAAAAATAAAATACATTCAACTAGAAGGATTTAAATGATACTTAGTAAACTGTTGGAACTCTTTTAAGATATTTTCATATGGTTCTGTGAATCAGAAATTAAAACTAAAATAAAAAGAAAACTGAAATTGACAAATAAATGTTACAAGTGTTTGATGCTGCCTCAATTATCTAACTCTTGGAACTGTGCTTAAAACAGGCGATTCTATGGAGATTCTCAGTTGTCCAGGTCATGGTTGTCCCAAATGTGCTTTTTCAAGAGGCAACTGGACTTCCTGGTTTTTTCAGCGCTGAAGAAGCTTCTCAGATGAGAAGTGAAATGTCTTCAAAGAAAAAGCAGAAAGTCCAGTTGCCTCTTGAAAAAGCACATTTGGGATTAAAAGAGGATCATTTTGCATTACTTGTGGAAGCATATATTATAATTCAAAGATATGTTTCCAACTAGCTCCTTCCTTCATCCTTTTACATTTAGTCTTAACAAATATGTAAGTCAAGCATTTTCCTTAAACATATACAGGCATTCTTCCTGCTTGGTTTAGTGTCCTTTCTACAGCAGAGATTACATTTGTTAATGCAGTAAAGCTATTGGAATAATATAGCTCGTTTTACTTTTATTTTATACCAATATATAATATTTAGTCTATATTATAAATGATATACTAAATTTTATTTTATATTTAGGCTGGTACATATTCAGAGTTGATAGCTACACATCTTAACAAATTTCCTGGACATTCTGACTTATTCTATATGCAATTTTTACTTTTAGAGGTATGATATTTGGCTACTCTAAATGCAACCCAAATCTGTTATGTCATATGTAAAATACTCAAACTGACTGATTGATATGTTTCCATTACTGAATTTTATTATGATTGGTCATTGACCACAATAAAAAAAAAATCATGCCTATATTATAATACAAATTATGCTATGGATCTCAGAAAAAATGTGGGTAGAAGCTGTTAACTTACTGTACCAACACTTTTTTAAAAATTCACATTCATTAAAAAAAATACAGAGAGTATTATAAAATCCTATCTGTCTGGTCCATCTGTTTCCAAAGTAGCGGAGTCAGTCTGCTGAGATGCTCAGCAACAGTTCTGAACCTTGTAAATTGGCTGACTGGGTCAATTATTTTCTGAATCAGATTCAGGCTACTTGAAACTTGTATCTGAGGTATTAGAGCAAAAAAAATGATATTTTCTTTACAAAGCTCTAGCTCTGCTGAGTTTCTGGTGGTTATTTTCATATTGGCAGAAACTCACAAAAGTTGAGCTTGCATTCAAGCAATACTGAAGCTCCTTAAAAATGCTGGCTTGGAAATTCTGAAAATTGAATTTTAAGGTTGACATGTTGTTTGTTGCTGTTTTAAATCATTGTTAGCCACTCAGAGGCATGAATATGAGATGGTCAGCCATGTGAATTATAATCATGAATAAGTAGCAGTTTATTTGAATGAAAATAGAATTAAGATTCAATAAGGTCATCTCATGCACAAAATTGGCACATATCTAGTGAAATATTTATATTTTATGCATGAAATTATCTCATGCACAATAGAAAAATTATCTCTATTATTGTGTGTACAATAATACTATTCATTAAAGTGTATTATTTCATTTTTTTCAGTTTTGTAGTACATAATAATTATGTCTTGGAAATTATATTCTTATACAAAATATATTTTGAATAAGAACAAATATACAATTATATAGAACTTTTAATATACTACTTCATTAAAGTATCTGCCAAATGTCAAATAATCTACATTATTAGTACAGAATCCAAATGAACATTCATTATTTACAAACCCAATAAGTGTAGTTAATTATTGCAGTGACTACAGAACTCAGAACACATGCTTGCAAGAAGGAGTCATACTGTTAACTGCAAAATATTTTCTCAGTAGTCTCATATGGACATATTGCTTATTATTGATAAAATGTTCTGCAGCTGTTTGAGTTTTGCAAGACTACAGTAATACAATGTTGTATTTACCATTACTAAATGTTAGTTTATACAGGTAGTCCTCAACTTACGACCACAATTGAGACCAGAATTTACGATGCTAAGAGAAATTTGTTGAGTTTTGCCCCATTTTACATCTTTTCTTGCCACATTTATTAAGTGAATCACTGCAATTGTTAAATTAATAAGATGGTTGTTAAGTGAATCTGGCTTTCCCAGTGACTTTGCTTGTCAGAAGTTCGCAAGAGGGGATCATATGAGCCCAAGACATTATCGCAACAGTTATAAAGATGAACCATTTGTCAAGCATCTGAACGTAAATCAGGTGACCCTGGGAATGCTGCAATGGTCATAAGTATGAAAAATGGTCATACTTATGACCGTTGCAGTGTCATTGTAACTTCAAATGGTCACTAAATGAATTGTTGTAAGTTGTGGACTACCTGTAGTTTAAGAGATACAATGTTGGAACTGGTACAATATACATTATTATTACTTTATTTTCAATAAGTATCATTACTGTGGTTTCTTTTACAAGCACATCAGGACTAAATAATGCTGTCTAACAACAAACTAAATAGCTGAGTCTGCATCAATCTGCAAAATAAAACACACAAGATAAGGATGCAACTGATTTTTAAAAAATACGCCATAAGCCACCCAGAGTCATCAGATACAACACAGGTGGCAAATAAATTTGATGGATGGATGGATGGACAGATGGACGGATGGACAGACAGACAAGCAAGAAAGAAAGAATGAAACATTCAAAAGTGTTCCAGTTTGTGTGAAGGCTTTCAAGTGTAATAAATGATCTCTTTAGCACAGCAACTGTGGATGGTAGCTCTTCTCTTTTTGAAATCTGCTCATAAATATAGTACCTGAATGAGTATATTAATAAAGACAGGATTCAGTGTACACACAAAGTTGTTCATACCCATCTTTACACTCACTAGTGGTAAATAAACCATTGTATGTATCCTCTACCATGTATTTTTTGCTATTGTAATCTGCATTTTTAAAACCTTGAAAAGTGGGTGGCATATAAATTTAATAAATAACGCATATAAATTGAATAAATAAGTTAGATGTAAATCAGGTCTCTGTCATGATCATCTTCTTTATCATGGAGAGCTGCAAAATGCCTACAGTTATTGATTGACTTACATTTATTTGTATGACAGCTCATCTACTGATAGGAAACTTGTCTCACAAAACCAGAGCATAAATGAAAGTATATAAAGTATAAACCATATAATCCTGAGTAAGAATGTGATACTGTCCTTTGCAAATCTTTAAAATCAATTAAAGGAAGGAAAAAGAGATGGACACTTTACCACGTAGTTCCCTCTTCAAAACTACTATTGCTGTCTCTGTGTCCCTGCATTGAGTTTTAGATCTGAGACCAGCAACCAACTAGATGAATGAAACAATTACTTTGCAGTTAATAGAAACTCCGGTAGTACAAATGCCCTTTCATCACCCTTCAGATTCCAGCTACCAAAAATTATTTGGCTGCATGTTTTACAAGCAAAATCACTTACCAACAGGGATCTCCCTGTCACACTGTGCCAAGCTACTGGCTATAATTTTTATAAAACGTGCCAATAATAAATGTTATGACTGTGACTATTAAAACTTTTCACTTGAAAATTTAGTTATAAGGGACAGTTGTTTAAAATACAGTCATACATTTGCAGTTGTAGAAAGATTTCTTCTCTGTTGCTTCAAGTAAGTCCAATAAATTGACAGACTTGGATTCAATTCAAACAAGGCTCCATGCGATAACCAAAAAACCCTCAACTCATCATAATAAGCAGTTTGTTGTCTGGAATGCTATGCAGACATAAGTGTTACAGAAGATAAATTGACATCAGCCCTAGTGCCATTCCTTGCAGAATGTGATTCCAGGTTATTGTATAATTGTGTTGACACAAAATATGTACAAACTTGTTTTTGTATAAAGTTTTGGATAGGCAAATACATTAAAATGCAATTTAATTTAGTTTTTTTTAAATTTCCTATATCCAATTTTTTGTATCATTCTGCTTCCAATTCAGTTTGTAGATATTAAATACTTACATAAATTCACATGCATTTTCATGCATTTAATATACATTTTTTCTAATATAATACTATGTTTCTCATTATCTATATATTCTTTGTACAAATTTTCTCCTAATGAAAATGTTAGTATGCATTTTGTGGTAAGTTCTGATATATTTTCATCTGGAGAATGTTGTGTAACTGTGCATTATGTGCATTAAAATACTAATGAAACACATTATTTTATAAAAACAGGATTGTTGCTTTGAGGAAAATAGGACGAGGAAGGGTAATGGATATGTTCACTGAATTGAGTTATTGGTAAAAATAAAGATGAGAGAGAGGGGGTGAGGGAGGGAGGGAGGGGGAAAGAGAGAGAGAGAGAGAACAGTGCATGGGGATCACACGCATGTGCAGGGGGTGGGGGCCGCGTGCATTGCCTTCTGGGTACTGGCATGAGCACGCGCAATTTTCAGCAAGGGAGCCAAAAAAAGTTAGCCACCACTGGTCTAATTTATGTAGTAAAATATTTTTGCTGCTGCTACTGTTAAATAATTTGGAATCAGAAACACAGCTAATCTTCTTTTACCTCTGTATTAATATTACATTTATAGTATAAATGTAATATTAATGGCATTGGTATACACTATAAATATCTACCAGCCAATTTCTTGTCATAAAAATAAGAAAAAGAAAAACAATAAATGTGTATTTAAAATATAACAAAAAACAAGTAAAGTAGTGACAATCTGCAAAGCTTTAGTTCCCTGAAGATGAGATAGCTAGAGAAACAGTTGAAAAGGGAGATCTTCAAGCTCAAGTGCAGATTACAGAGAAGATATACATACAGGTAGTCCTTGAGTTACAACAATTCTTTAGCGTACAGTTAAGGTTACAACATCACTGAAAAAAATTGACTTATGACCATTTTTCACACTTACGACCATTGCAGCATCCCCATAGTCACGTGATCAAAATTCAGATGCTTGGCAACTGTAGTGAAACAAATAGTAAAATAAGGCAAAACTTACTTACCAAATGTTTCACTTAGCAACAGAAATTTTGGGCTCAATTGTGCTATTAAGTCAAGGGCTACAATCAGAGGTGGTATTCAGCAGGTTCCGACCAGTTCTGGAGAACCGGTAGCAGAAATTTTGAGTAGTTCAGAGAATTGGCAAATGCCACCTCTGACTGAAGATTTTACAGTATCCTTCCCCTGCCACACCTACTGAGCCACGCCCTCAGAACCAATAGTAAAAAAAAATGAATTCCACCACTGTCTACAATACTCCTGAATTCTCTCTGGAGTAAAACAAATTCTGGATAGCAATATATCCTCCTTGTCACCATGGTGTGCAGCTGTTTCATTTTATTCTGATATCTTCAAAATAGCGAAGACATTCCCCAAAACATAAACATGTACAAATACCATGTTAAATTAATTAATTCATGCCTGTATTAGTATTTTTTCAATTGAAGACTATAGTTAAAATAGGAAGATCAATTATTAAAAAACAGGACTTTTTACCCAACTAATCTTTCTTTTATAGAGTTATTATCCTAAATGTTTTGGAAGTCAAATGTAATTATAATTCCAAATCTTTATGTCTTTACTTTTTAGTATTGTGTGTCTATGTCATTTTATGTGATACCATACCTTCCATCTCACTTGTTTCATCTGCCATTTCCCAGGTGCAGTAGACCACAGAGAGAGAAAGTCACGCCACCCAACATGTTTCATCAACCATGACAGTCATGTCTCTAACTTAGACAGAAAAGCTGACATTCAATGACACTAATAAAAAAAAATCTATAGTCTTTCAACCTCCAAGCGTCACTCTGGGAAAACAGAGGAGCATTTATATGAATTTATGCTGTTAACATTTAAACTTTCTGAGGAAGTTAAGTGACAGTTTAATCCATAACTTAGTCAAGTTAGGGGACTTGGGTTTCAGCCTACTAGGATCTCAAGAGATGTAGAAAAAGATAAAGCAATGTTAGCGTGGATAAAAAAAATGTGCAAAACTTACAGAACACAATAAAAACAAACTTTTAAAAAATAAGACAGCATTCTCTCTGTATAATTAATGGTTATAGTAAGGGCTCTACTGTATTTGAACAACTTTCACAACTATCAATCCATAAAGAAAGGACAAAACGCATTCCCACTTGAATATATCATACCATTCTACACAATATAAAAGAAATGTTCTGTAATCACTGTAACATTAATAAAATGAAGCAAATAACTGATTTCGAAGCTTCATCTTCTGAAGTGATCTACTAAAAATATTGAAATACAAACAAGAACAGATATAAAATAATTTCTTTTTTTTTTATTTAACAACTTAATCACTTTAAAATCTGCCCAGATACAAGGTCAGGCATTGTAAATATAGAATGCTTAACTTAAACTAGCCCCCCTGCTATTGTCACTCTTTGGAGGCATAGCTTTGCTTTTTAAAGCAATAATCCAATATCTTTGCTTACCCAGCAGCCAACATAAGTATAATTTCATCTGAAATCTTTATTCACTGAGGATGCTTGCAGCTATAAGTATTTGTACACGTGCAGCATTGGATTGGGGATTATGCAGTGTGCAAGTTTGACGAATGGTATTTGTATTGGGCTCATGATTTTGAAGACAATTTTCACAGAGTATTTCTACAAAGCTCAAACTAGGGTTCTGTAATGAAAAAGGTATTGGACCAGTGGTGGGATTCAAAAATTTTTACTACCGGTTCTGTGGCTGTCGCTTGGTGGGTGTGGCAGGGGAAGGATATTGTAAAATCTCCATTCCCACCCCATACCAGGGCAAGGATACTGTAAAATCTCCATTCCTTCCCTACCCCACTAACCTGCTTTCCAGCTCTGTTCTCCTGTGCAGGGCAACCAAAGAAGACCCAGGTGATCAGCTGGGACTCGGGAGGCAGAGAATAGGTGGGGGCGGGGCTAGTCAGAGGTCGCATTTGCCAGTTCTCTGAACTACTCAAAATTTCTGCTACCAGTTCTCCATAACTGGTTAGAGCCTGCTAATACCACCTCTGTATTGGACTGGCATTGGAGAGATACAGTTTTAAGCTGCTCTGAGACACAGCAGGTGATTTGGAGTTAGTTAGGTTTGTCTTTGTTAATTAATTAGTTTATCTTTGTTAGTTAATTTGCCTATTGGAGATAAACCTATCCTTTTGGGTTGCTATTGTGAAGAGAAAAGAAAAAGTGATTTCTGTTGGCATCACTTTGATTTCCTGATTGAAAGATAGGATATAAATCTGATAAATGACAAATCTAACAAAACAAAGAAATAAGTATATGGACCATTGGGACTATTCAAAATTTGCACTGAAGTAAAGGTAGATTTTATAATAACAGTGTATCATAAACTTTGTATCAATATAAATACAATAGAAATGGCAAATTCTTGAGTCTGCTGGATATCATATAAAGGCTCTGCCTTCCGTTATTGCACTATAAGGCTATGGGAAAAAGAATGAAAAAAATACCACAATCCACAAAGATACATTTTCATTCTGAAAAGAAAATACAGTATTTCATTTTTCTGGAATTCCAGTAATATTCCCACTATACCAATCTTCCTAGTGAGAACTCTGTGAGATTCATTCTTGGAAAAAAAACCCTTTCATTTCAGGCAGTTGTCCACAACCTGTTAAGAAATCTATTGCCAGATTTTCTAGAAATTTAAAGTTATGTGAGATTGTGTGTTTACTCCCTTTGTCTTGAACTAGGTACAAATAGGTTTATTGGAATCAGTTCAAAGAGCCTTGGTGGTGCAGGCTGTTAAATGCCTAGCACTTAATTCCAGCTACCTGCAATTAGTGCAGGCTCAAGTCCCACTAGGCTCAGCCTTCCATCCTCTCAGGGTAGGTAAATTGAGGACCCAAGATTGTTGGGGGCAATAAGCTGACTTTGTAAAAATGCCACTTAGTAATAAGCAGGCATATACAATGGAATGAGGGCTATTGCTGAGCGCATTGGGTTGCACTCCAAAAATTGTAAGCTGCCCTGAGTCTCCGGAGAAGGGCGGCATATAAATATGATTTTTTTAAAAAAAAGTATCTGAAACTAGAAGAGGATTTATTAAATTTCTATTTTAACAGGCACCCAAATCATTGACTTGGGAGCATAGGTTTCAGGTTGACTCTCTGTGAAAGCAAGCCAACGCATAGGTAAAAGGAGTAATTTAGAAATAATTTTCTAGGGCATAAACCAAGTACATATCAATTGAATATAAAAGCTGGAAAAGTTTCTGAAAACCTTTGTCTCTCTTCAAGACAAAAACTAAAGAGCTTTTGGAACTCAGATTACTTCCTTGGGGAAAACAATGTGGCCAACAGAATTACATAGAAAAATGCTTCCAAAAGGAAACTCAGATTTTGAAATATGTTTTCTAAAATAAATTTGAGCTCAATAGTATACTCAATAGTACTGTATATCTTAAAAATTGACCTAAAATGGTCACAGATTGAACACACACACACACACTCACACACACTCACACACACACAAATAGTCTCTCAGATGCATACTAGCTCTACAGCACTGTCTCTCAACTGATAGATCTCTTGAATTTCACTCTCTATAATCCCTCCAAATAGCATATTCAGAGTACCAGATTAAGAATGCTATAGTTGTCATACTAGAACAACTGGGGGACACAGTGAAACATCAGCTGACTCTTTAAATAGGATACTGTAAAATCTACTGAATTTACTGAAGGATACTGTAAAATCTCCAGTGAGAGGTGGTATTTGCCCGTTCTCAAACTACTCAAAATTTCAGCTACCGGTTCTCCAGAACTTGTCAGAATCTGCTGAATACCCACCTCTGGTATGGTTGGTGGATACACCAAATGGCTTATCAACAAAAGAGAAAACATTTATTTTTCAGAAACCAAGTTAAGCTCATTACTTTTGCTACCATAATTCTAACCATATAAGACAGGACTGTTAAACTTGTGGCCCATGGGCTGGATAAATCATGTGCTGGCCATGTTCATGCCCGGTTTAGCGAAGGGGAAAAAAACTCCCAATATGTCACATGATGCTGCCATGACGCTGCAAGTTTGACACCCCTGATATAAGATATTGCTGCAACTATTGTGAATCTACAGGTTGATAGTTCATAGGATGTCAGATTCCTATGTATGTGTATGTATGTATGTATGTATGTATTTTATTAAACAAATCTTATTTAAAAACTCAGAAGGAAGAGGGAGCTTAGGAAGCAGAAGGTGGGCTCCCATTTAGTGTATGTGAGCATGCTAGAACTCAGAAGTATCCTATTCTTGAATTACTAAACTGGTTTGAATTTCCCAGTATTTACTGTCAATCCTGTTGTGCGCATACTAAATAAGAACCCTATGAAGTACTTCAAGTGAGATTCAAGGTTTTAGTTTTAACATTCAAAGTCCTACACGGCATGGGTCCCCAATATCTGAGGGAGCGTCTTCTTCCAATAGCTAGTTCGCCCTGCTCATAGGCAAGGACTCGGGTTCCATCGGCGGTCCAATGCCGGTTGGCACTTCCCCCGACGAGCCTTCTCTGTTGCCCCCGACCTCTGGAATCAACTGCCTCTGGAGCTCCGTCTGGCCCCTGATCTCCTCTTCCGCCGTGAATTAAAAACTTGGTTGTTTGACCAAACGGGCTGTGACCCTCCTTTGGGAGGGATGGGTTTTAATATATTTTATTGTATTGTTATGTTCATATTTGGGCTTGTCAGTTTAATGTCTTTTTAAATATTTATTGTTCTGTGTTTTAGCTGTGAGCCAGTCTTGGAGATGCATACAAGTTCAAATATAAATAAATAAATAAATTGATAAGGAGGATTTTTGTGTCACAGGTTAAAGAGATGCTTTTATCTTTTCTCACATTTGAAGTTCTTTGAAAAGGATGTCATTCAAGGCCAAATGAGATATGACATTTAAATATATTTTTGTGTCTAACTTAGAAATTTTTAAGAATGCATGTAGCATCAGTTTAGAGATGCTGATAATTATTGGGATCAAACAATATGAAGGAAATCTAATATTTCCCCATTTTCAGCAAATATTAATAACTGATCTTTCAATCCCTTTTATATTTCACTCTAGGCAAATGCCAGCTTTTCAAGAGGTGTTTTTTCCTTGACAAAGTGGAAAAGAAAGAAAAGATTGAATTCCTTCTGTACTTGCCATAAGCCCAGTAATGATTAGATTCTACTTTTACAATTGATATGATTCTCTTAGTCATGTTTGACCTGAAGAACCAAAGAAGCTTCTTGGATGATGAGCGAAACATCTTCAAGTAAAAACAAAGTCCAGTTGCCTTTTGAAAAAGCACCTTTGGGACAATTTATATGATTTGCTTATTAACCCTTTCATATTTGATCAATTGATTGATTGATTGATTGATTTGAAAATCGGAAAGGACTCGGAGTGGCTTCCAACTAAAAACAGACAATAAGTTAGTTACCTAAAACAATATTAAATACTACAAGCCAATTAATCTAAAACCTGTATAAAATTCCTGAATTAAATTTAACCCACCCCAAGAGGTCAGCACAGCCCGGCCTGTTCAAAGAGCCAGGTATTCAGATCATGGTGGAAGGTGTGAAGGTCAGGGGCCAGACAGAGTCCCAGGGGTAATTGATTCCATAGGGCGGGTGCCGCCACAGAATAGGCCCTTCCCCGGGGCACTGCCAAATGATACTGGGTCGCAGACGGCACCCCGAGGAGCCCTTGCCTATGTGCTCGCACAGGGCGGTTGGCACTCGATGCCAGCAGGAGGTGCTCCCATAGATATCCCGGACCCATGCCTTGAAGGACTTTGTATGTCAACACCAAAACCTTGAACCTCACCCGGAGGGCAACTGGCAACCAATGCAGGTCGCGCAGGAGGGGTGTAACATGGGAGTACCAGGAAACTCCCATCACAACCCGCGCGGCCGCATTCTGCACCAGCTGAAGCCTCCGGATGGTGTGCAAGGGCAGTCCTAAATAGAGAGCATTGCAGTAGTCAAGTCGAGAGGTAACAAGTGCATGAGTGACCGTGCGCAGGGCATCTTGGTCCAGATTTGGGCATAACTGGCAGACCAGCCGGACCTGGGCAAAGGCCCCCCTGGCCCAACCTGAGCCGCGAGTCCAGGAGGACCTCCAGGTTCCGTGCCCTGTCCACGGGGGCAACACCTCTCCCCATGACCAAAAGTGGAATCACTTGACTGGACTGAGATGTTGGTATCCACAACCACTCCGTCTTGGCTGGATTGAGCCAGATTGAGCCACTTATTTCCAGTGCATTCTTGAATTTTCCATTTTGCCTAGTTTGTCCTTTAACATGCATATTTCCAAACACAAAGTTTAAGGTTTAGTTTCTGATATTTCCCTGATAGGATGGGGAAACATTCCAACCCAACTCCATGAGTAGCCACTGACATGTTCTATAGATATACTTTTCTACTCTATGCTATACTCTATACTATACTATACTACTCTATACTTTTCCCAAACCTCTATGACTCTATATGTATGGACTTCAATTCCCAAGTTTCCAAAGCAGCATTGCTATTTTTGAAAAATTTGAAAGGTATAGTACATACACCTGGAGAATGCCTGGGTTAAAGAAAGTTAATGTAAAAATAGACTCATTGTGATCTGACTTGGTATATGGCAGTTTTCTCTCATCCTCTTACTTGAAATTAATCATGACTTATCTTCTATCATTGATAGGGTGCAATTTGTTTCTTCCTCCGAAAACGTTAAAACACAAATCTGCAATATACATTAGCTCTTTTTCCATAAAATCAGAAAACATATTGCTTGCTAAGTAGAGGAATATTGCTGGATGGATACATTAGTGAAATATGTGCCTTTTGCTAGTTAGCATTTCTATATACATTGGCAAATAAGGAGAAACTAGTAATCTGGATACTTCTTGCTGGAAAAAGAATTATGGGCTTCATCTGATCATTTAAGTGATAAATTCTATTTGTGAGATGTACTTTTAAGTAAATGGCTATAGGATTGCAGTTGTGATCTACATCATGATCATATTGCATTCCCAGTGTAAGAACACTTAATTGTTTTTCAGTGTGGGAAAAGGGAATAGAAGGTTGGAAGTAATTGATTCCCCAAATAATAGAACAAACAATCAGCTAGAACATATATCGAGTTGCCAGAGGGCAAAACATTTTGACAATTCATCTAGTTGCCTGATAGTAAGTAAAAGTACTATGGAAGGAACTATTGAATTTCTAGTGTAGGGTGAGTCAGTTTTTTCTTCAAGTCAGGATTTATGGATTTAGCACTTAGATTTATATGTCATTTCATAGCGCTTTACAGCTCTCTCTGGGCAGTTTACAGAGTCAGCATATTGCCCCCAACAATCTGGATCCTCATTTTACTGACCTTGGAAGGATGGAAGGCTGAGTCAACCTTGAACAGTCAGGATTGAACTCCTGGCAGTGGTCGGAATTAATCTGCAACCCTGCATTCTAACCCCTGCACCACCATGGCTATTAATTTATCATATTTATATAACCTTACAAAATCTTACAAAATAGTGGTTTACAATAAGAAACAAACCCCCCAAAAAATCTTAAAACATTCCACATTTAAAAACATCTATCAGTGTTACTATTGACATCCATCAATGTTACTACTGACAAAGTAGCAGAAAATATTTCATATTGCAAGCAATGCAGCCATCTCACTAATTCATCACTTCCTTGACATCCCAAGCCTGTTCACCCAGCCACCTTTTTAGGGAAGTTCCAGAAGGATATTAAGGATGAGACCAATCTTATCTCAAGGTGGAATGAGATTCCCTTTAACTTCTGGCAATTTTCTGTACAAGTCTCTGTAATTTTCTTGGCAAGGTTCTTCAGAAGTGGTTTAGCATTGCCTCAGCTCCTTGAGTTGAAGGACAGTGACTATACCAAGGTCATCCTGCTGGCTTTGTACTTGAGGCAGGCCTAGAACTCACAGTGTCCTGTTTTCTAACCTGAAGTTTAACTACTACAGTAAATGGGTTAGTAGATTACTGATTTCTTATTATGTTGTGTGAAATTTTTGAGTGGTAGGGAGTATCTGGTACTGTTTCCTGCCAAAGTGGATAAGCCATGTATCCAGCTATTTTATAGAAGCAATTTACAATGTGCAGAGCTTAACTTGGTTTCTGAAAAGTAAATGTTTTCTCTTTTGTTGATAAGCCATTTGGTGTATCTACCAACCATACCAGAGGTGGTATTCAGCAGATTCTGACCAGTTCTGGAGAACCGGTAGCTGAAATTTTGAGTAGTTCGGAGAACGAGCAAATACCACCTCTCACTGGAGATTTTACAGTATCCTTCCCCTGCCACGCCCACCAAGCCCCGCCCACAAAACCGGTAGTAAAAGGAATTTGAATCCCACCATTAAACCATACACACTCAAAATTTCAGTTCAATTACCTTCAATTTAGAAGTGTTATCAATTCCATATATACCTATCTGAACACTTCCCTATAAATCAATCTTATTCAATTCATCTAAATGAACTTAAAAATTGAGAAATGATAAAAAGAATGGAAAATAAGATAATAGAATCCAAGAACTTCTGAAAAAACTGGAATGCCTACTGACAAGATACTGCCTTATACAGTAATAAAGCATTAGTCCAGTGTATTATCCCACTGCATTATTACAAGGGAGATACAACAATATTCTCCTAACTTGCCATTTCTTCCCATGCAGTATGGAAGATATATATTATACATGTACACTACACAGCAAAATTCATATGAGTTTATGTCAAAATTTAATCTTCTGTTTTCTTGTAACAATATGCCAGAAGGGATTGAGGTTTTTTTTTAATTACATGACAAACATTTCCAGGTTATCAATAATGCTACCATTTTATGTGTTTGAAGATCTATCAAAATGAAGATCTATGTATCCTATCTATCTATCTATCTATCTATCTATCTATCTATCTATCTATCATCAATCAAATAAGCTTGAAGCCTGTCCATCCTGGATTACATTGATTGGTAAAAGAGTTTTAGACAATAGTAGGGAGGTGAGAGAATGATCTTCAAAATTGCATGATTCTAAGTCTAAGCAAATAAAGTTAAGTCAATACAGAAAAATGATTGATTAGTGTCTCCCATTCATCAAGAGCAAGAGTTGACAACTTCTTTTTTTTTTTTGAAAAAAAGTTTTATTTTTACAACAAACGAAAACATATAATATGCCGGTAACTCAAAACTCCTTATACATCTTTTCCATTCTCATCTATAGTTTGTTTTTATATACTCTCATATATAACATATTCCATATTTTAAATTAATGTATCTTATGTCCCTTCATGTTATTACTTCAAAGCTGTTCCCGGCAGACAAACACATACTAACAAATATGCTAAACATTAAAAACAAAAAAGTCTTCTTTTGAGAACAGTGTGCTACCGGACCCTCCCTTCTCTTTGCAACTAAATTTCAGTTATACACTTTCTCACATTTTTTACATTCTATCTCATTTATCATAACCATTTGTACTATTTCCCTTTATTTCCCCCCTGTCATATTTCCAAACAATTATTAAAACACTTTTGTCTATCATGTTTACAATATCGTTCTTCTTAAAAGACATCTTTTGCCCTTGATTATTACATCTGAGGATAGCACCCCATCTTTTTTTACCAAATATTATTTGAAACAATCTTTCAAAATCATTATCTCTGTTAAGCCTTTATAATGAAAAACAATAAGATTGTAAATATCTATGACCATTATGACAATTATAACAAAGATGATTCTTTCTATTCAAATTTAATTCTATTCAAAGTATTTCCATTTTAATCCCATATTAAATCCATATCATATAAAAAGACAAGACAAGAAAAAGCTTTAAATTTCATTTCTAATATAGTCATATATTTCAGGTACTCTTAAAATTCCTTTAAGTCACCCTAGTCTAATTACATTAACCGTTATCTCGATATCCCCCTAGATAGATAAATTCTTTATACTTAGTATATTTCTCTTGCTTCTGTATATCTTGCTTCCATTTACAGCTTTCTTTTTTACTCCACCCCTTTCTTCTCCCTTCCCTTTCTATTCTTTCTATTCCCTTTCCTACCTGGTTTCCCCTTCTGAAATCCTATCCTTTGGCTCCTTATAAGGTTAAGATCAAGCTTTTTTTTTGAGTGTTAATTCAAGTTTTGGATTCTTGACTCTCTTCCCTCTTTTCCCCTTTTTCCCCTTATGCTTTTTCTTAATTACACCAGCTGTTTCTGGATTCTTTAAGATGGCATCCTCTTCTTTGTTCCGCCCTTCTTGCTCAGCTGACATTTCCTGTTGTTTTATATATTTCAGGACCTCCATTTTTACCCATTGTAGCTCTTCTTTAATTTGTATAAATAGCATTTTAACTTCTCCCACAGATGATGACATTCTTGAAAGAGGTTTTCCTTTTAAAACAACCCCAATTAGTTTAGTCCACTTAAAGTCCTCTATAAAAAGCCAAAACCTCTAAGTGTCCAAGGTTGTCTTTGCTTCTTTGCTCCTTTCGCTTCTCTGGGGTGCAACAATGTTTCAATTGTAATGTATCTTTTTCCAAATGATGTTACAAATCCACTCTTAATCCTTTTAAGTCCAGGTGGTATCCTCAGTTCCAGATAACACCCTACTTTCACTTTTTCTTTTCCCCTTCCTCTGTCTGCTTCCTTTCTTTTCTTTATATACAAAGTTCTTTAAGATTCCAAAAATTCCAAAAATTCTTCTTCATTTGGCACTTTATTTTCAGCTTATAAAAAGCCTATCAATCTTAATGTCCAAGCAAATTAATAACCTTCTCACAGGCTTGTCTTTTTCTCTTATCTTTCCAAGCTGTCTGCATCGAAGGGAGAAAAGATAAAAAAATCTGTCTTTTCACTTTCTAGCGCCGCTTCTTTAAAAGTCTTTCTTTTTAAAATAAACAGAAATTACTATTCACCTTAGGGCACTTCAAACAGATGTTTTCCAACTCCAGCCCGGTCTGCTACACTTTCTCCCAGCAACTTCCTCCTGCACGTTCTTGTCCGCTTGAGGACTTCTTCAGGGTGGCCATTTCTGACCACTGTTTTGCTGCCTTCGGGAAAGGGAAAATCAACTGGGGGGGGGGAGAGATGCGGCTCCCCTCCACCCAGCCAACAGCTCCCCCTTCTTCACCACCTCTACAGGGTGGTTTTAACCCCTGAGCCAGCCAGCTCGGGGTCTTCCAGCAGTAAGCACGGACCAAAACTGCGCACGATCACGGATTTCGTGTCCGTCCTCGAAGCCGCTCAAACCAGATGTTGAGAGTTGACAACTTCTTTACATGCAGGAAACCATTAAGCAATCTTTTAAAAATTTGGACAAAATTAAAATATATTTTAAATAATTTAAGTTTTTATGCAGATGCAATTTTGGAGATGCCAAATGTCTTCTTGCTGGCGATAGCATCTTGCTGCTCTCTGTCACCTCACATACTTATAATTTTTATTTTAGAAAACAAAGAACCCTGATGTTGTTTGTTTATAGTGGTAGATTGTACATAGATTACATTTCTAAATGCTGAAATATTTTTTTCATAGATGTTAGCATATTTTTGAGTATAATTTCACTGCATTTATTTAATTAATTTTAGTCAATTTTAAAAAAATTATTATCCAAATTAATTTAATTAATTTAACATCCAAAGTTTATTGTTACAACTATTATCCAAAAATTATTCAAAAATCAATATAAACCTTCTTCTTCTTCTTTTTGCAATATAACTCTTCATTGTTGGTAGGCATTCGATATGAGAAAGTATCTGGCACCAAGCACAAACTCATGTAGCAAACACTGACATACGCCATGAGCAAATAATGCTATTCCATTCCCAACACTGCACTGTAGTATCAAAGGCATGGACATAATTGAAATGCTGCAGCCTGTAGACTAAAGCTTTTAAATATCTCCATATAAAATTACACTGATGGTATGTTGACAAGCCACCTGTTGGTCTGAAAAAAAACTGTACAACATTGTGCCCTTGTGAGACCACCTTTCATTGCATAGCTGTACAAAGCCAAGCACTTTTCAGCCTCAACCACACAACGGTTTTGAAAGCTATAAAATGCTTGTGGCTTAGTGTCCCAGAAGTGTGTATGCCCAGAAAGCTATATAAGTTATAAGCTTTGTGGGCATACACACAGCAAACAACGCTACTGTTTTTTTTTTCCACAAAAAGCCTACTTGTGTTGGCTTGGCTACAGAATTTTTGAGAATTGTTGGTGGGTGGTTGAAGGAAAAACAATGAACTCGAATCTCCTGATCTGAATGCAGCTGTAATACTTGACCTGTTTCCAGGATGCTTATGATAAGATTTTGCCGTCTGTTTGACACAATACAGAAAGCTACACATTTGTGCTTATAACTGCTGTGAAGAATATCAGAAGCCATTTCTTTTTATTATTTTTCTTTCTTTTCTAATTTTGTCTTTTTTCCTTTCCTTTTACTTTTTGCTTTTTTATTTCTTTCCTTTTATTTTTTCCTTCCTCCCTTTATGTTAGTTTGCATTAGTTTTTATCTTGATTAAAAGTTTTAATAAAAGCTATATTTTACAAAAAGGAACTTTAGAGACCTTTGTTAAGAAAGAATACAAAGGAATCAGCAGCCTAAGCTATAGAATAAATATAGAATTTCTGTTTTGATGAATGTTAATTTAAAGCAGTTTATTTTGGGATTTTATCACGGAAGTTCAATTTCATACATTACAAGTTTCTTTCATGCCTGATTTTTGTTATACAGCCCATACTTGTAAAAGAGCCACTGTTGTTAATCCAATGAGACTGAACACAGTGAGCCAATAGTCAAGTAGCTGTATGTGACCTATTTATTGACCCAAATGACTGTCCATGAATTGGTGTCTTGACCTCTGACTGAGTTGAGAGAACACTTAGCATGGTCATTATGATTAATAGTTTTCCCAGACAATCCTTAATGTTTCAACTGGCTAGGAGGAAATTAAACAAATATTCTTCTACACTTTTCCCTGATGTTTTTCTCATCATGGGATTTAAATTACACTTAGTTCCTTTAGCAGACTGGAAAGATGTTGCATTAAAGATCACAATTACCGTATTAAAATAAGTTTCCATTATGTAATTATAATCATTTCAAGTAGTTTATGTTTAGAGCAGATAATGTGCTTTCAGCAAAGGTAAGGAGAAGAACTGAAATTATGTATTCTTATTATTGGTTTAACCACGTTTAAGTTTCTATCCTCCAATCTGAATTCTAATTTTCATTTTACAAGAGTTTCCAAAGCAACTGTTTAAAAGCCTCATTTACAGAAGATAAACGTCAAAGAAATCTCTTGGGAGGGCAATGGAGATAAAAATCCCTAGAGGCGGATCACACTTTTCATAAGAGACATTCATTCCAATATTAAAATGTTAGGAGGAAACACTATCAAATTATTTTTAAATTAGGCATCTTCAACTAAGCGCAAACAGTACAGACTACCCTGCGGACATATCTATGTAATTATATTGGTATTTATTTTAGAAAATAATAAGGCAGTGGTGATTTCAGTTTCAAGCCCTCTGTTTCTTAATAGTATAAAATATCATGTCTAATGGAGCATACTTAGTTAGGATGGCTTGTAAGTCTCCATACTAAATGAACATATATTTTATATCCTATATAAGACTTTTGATACTAGAAAAGGCTTTGGAAGTTACCCTTTTTCTCAGATGAAGGTTAAAGAATATAAATAAAAAGCCTCTGAGAAATAAAAAGGTAGCTTCGCTCTCTGCTCTAATACACTTGAGTGGACAGATTCCACCTTCCCCAGGGAGACAATAGACAGAAAAATATCCAAACTTTGAATGAGTTTTTGCAAGATGTTTGTGGATATCCAAAAGGATGGAGTAACTTCTATTTCTACCCCAGACTTTTACAGGCTCTTTTTTAATGTCTTTGATTTGATTCTATGGAAATCTTCCCTTCCCTTCCCTTCCCACTCATGCTGTCTCAATGCTAATCAGCTGGAATCTTAAAGAGTTTGGCAGATAGTGTGGAATCCATTGAGATCTTTTTTGATTTAACAAGATTTCCAAAGTATGGTGTACTTGTACATCCATACTTAGAATGGATTTTTTTTTTTTCCCTTTCATTTCCTTTTGATTTGCCAATCCATTATATGTTCCAGCTGCAGATTCTAGTTCTTCCCTGTTTATTTCACTAACAGATCTGATCAAAAGCACAAGTTTGAAGAGTCCTTGTTCAAATATAACATTAGAGGTTGGTAACTCATAGTCCAAGTCTGCATGTAGCCCTAATTCTATTTTACAATCTTATATATTATGTTCACCGGGTATTGATTTATTTGTTCACTTTATATAGCCATCTATATCACATTTATGACACTGGATAGCTCATAATTAAAACAAAAATAATATCAAAAATTCAAAAAGTAAAACAGTCATACAAACAATACAAATGTTCACAACAGTTAAACAATTGAAGACCATAAAGTATAATCCGTGAGAGAGCACATCGGTTCAAGAAGAGTACAGCAATTTTAGGGGCTCGATATCACACTCAGATTTCCAGGCCAAATGGCAAATGTCAGATCACACTCTGATCCTCAGATCATCTGGAAGAGAGAGTATTGAACCACATGGCACGCCAAAATTGAAGGTCTGAGGGCACGATCTCTTGCCCCCAGTCAATACCAATTGAAATTGGCCACTTCTGATTAGAAGTCAATTGTTAAGAGATGTTGTGATTCAACTTGTATGAAAAAGTTCTGAACAACAAGTGCTGCAGAAATATCACCACAAAAATCTATGGCTTTGGGGGATGAGATGCAATTATTTTTGGAAAGATCCCACTTTAAAAATTAAGGAAAAGTTTTATTGTTAAGAATCAATCAAATATATTTGATCCTAGACAGATCAGAGATAATTGCAGCAGTAGTTTATGGTAGATTAGAAACTGTGGTGGAATTTTGCTTGTGAAATAGATTGTTAACAGAAGGCTTTAAAGTTTAGTTTTGTTGTTGGCTTTACCTTTGGAAATAAAATAAAATAATTATCAAAAAAAGGGGAGAAAAACCTGGCCACTAAGAAAGCAAGAGAACCAGCTGAATAGAGGGCCATCACTGAGAATCCCCAGCCAGTCCAGAAGGATATCATGATGGATAGGATTGAAGGCCTCTGAGAGGTCAAGAACAACAAGTATGCATGCATTATCCCCATACTGCTTTTGCAAGAGGTCATCAAAAAGTACAACCAGTGCTGTTTCTGTCCAATAACTAGGCCTGAACCCTGAGTAAAAGGGATCCAAATAATGGACTTCATCCAGGACCCACTTAAGCTGTTGTACAACCACCTTTTCAATCATTCTTTTCTAAAAAGAGAAGTTTGTATACTGGATAATAATTGTCCTGAATGGATGGGTTCAGAGTGGTATTCAGCAGGTTCTGACCAGTTGTGGAGAACTGGTAGCAGAAATTTTGAGTAGTTTGGAGAACCAACAAATACCACTTCTGACTGGAGATTTTACAGTATCCTTCCCTTGCCATGCCCACCAAGCCACGCCCACAGAACCAGTAGTAAAAAAAAATTGAATTCCACCATTGGATGGGTTATTTAATAGCTTCTTGAGATGATGACAAACTAACACCTTTTTAATGGGTGCTAAGTCCACTCACTCTTCTCAAAAAAGAATTCACTGTCAATGAAATCCAACCCAATGTCATCTCCATGGAAGCTTTTGCCAACCAAGAAAGGTGGCTGACCTTATAAGGACTCCATCCATTTGCTTTGGCCTATCAAGTTCAAACTCTTCCAGATAGTATGGCAAGTCTGTGCCCCAAGCATCTCCAGAGGGCCTATATCAAGACTGGCATCCAGCTGAGAACAAATTCAAATGATTTTGTCCAACAGATGTTCTCCTCAGGGGGCTCTGAAGATGTATCCCAGAGTTCCCTCTATCTAAGAATGCTCTGATCACCCCACCATTCACTATATGTCAGGGGTGTCAAACTCAAGGCCCATGGGCCAGATGTGGCCCTTGGGGTGCTTGGATCTGGCCTGCAGGGCCACCCTGGAAACAGCAAAGGACTGGCCTGTGGTGCCTCTGCCAATGAGCTTGGGCCCACCCGAGCTCCATTTTTGCTGGCAGAGACTTGCAGGAGGCTGTCCTGGCCGAAAACAGGGCTCAGGAGCCCGTTTTCACTGGCAGGGTGCTCAGGCCACCATTGGCACCAACACAAATTATGCCAAGCTGGCCATGACTCCTGGCCACAACCCTTCCCCCCTGAGGTCAAACACAACCTTGATGTGGCCCTCAATGAAATTGAGTTTGACAGCCCTGTTATATGTGAACACAATAAGGCAAGTTGCCAATGTTTCACCATCCTTACTGCCACAAGTAGACATTAATAGTGTCTCTCTCCCATGTTTGGACATCTATGCTCCCCACCAGCAGCACGCTAAGCATCTCTTAATCCACTTTGTGTACTGAAGCTCTTCCTTAAACCACAGAGAATGAAAGGATCCATGAAAAGGAGAGAAGTGCAATCCAGTCCAAGCTTTGGGTGCCTTCCTAGTTCTAAGTAACAGTTCAGACCATGCAGCAGACCGTCAGGAATAATCTTTGAAAGTCCTCAGGATCTATCAATCAATGGGGGGACACTGTTCAAATGGTTCCTGCCTCCCTGAGGTTGGTGGTAGCATTGAGAAATCCCATGATTAACAGGTGTGATCTGACCATGACAGGAAAGCCACAGAGGTTTCCCCAATTCCAGAGCACCTTGACACTGCTCCATCAAGAAAACCAGATCAGGTTTGTAATATCACATTGGAATAATGTGGCTGTAGACAGGAGCTTTCCTGTCTTGCTTTCTGTCTTCCTTTTCTTTTCTTTTTTGGGCTGACTTCCCACCATGCCCATTTCAATTTAACATCATCAACTTGAGTAGACAGACATACCGTGTTTCCCCGAAAATAAGACACTGTCTTATATTTTTTTTGGCTCCCAAAACACACTAGGTCTTATTTTCGGGTAGGTCTATATATATATATATATATATGTATGTATATGTGTGTGTTTTCGTGAGATTTTCACGGTAGTATGTAGGTCTTGTGTATTGGGTCTTGTCCGTGTAAGATTGAGAATACCTTGGCAACGTTGATGAATCTCATCCGTCATCTTCAGTGTCTTAGTTCGTTTCCTGGAGAGTGATTGTGGCTGTTTTCCCTTTTAAACTCTAGAGTTTAAAAGGGGAAAACAGCCACAATCACACACTTCTCCCAGGAGAACAAGCTGAAGACACCAGCCTGAAGATGACGGATGAGATTTCGCCAAAACGCTGCCAAGGTATTCTCAATCTTACACGGACAAGACCCAATACACCAAGACCTACATATATATATAATATATATATATATATATATATATATATATATATATATTTAATGAAAAAACACTTACCATATTCATGTAGAACAATGTACATTTATTCATGTACGAAACCACAAACAAATCGCATACCATGTTTCCCCTAACATAAGACACTGTCTTATATATTTTTTGGCTTCCAAAAACACACTAGGTCTTATTTTCGGGGTAGGTCTTATTTTCAGGGTAGGTCTTATTTTCGGGGTAGGTCTTATTTTCGGGGAAACACGGTATAAGCTGACCAGTCCCCATACTAAACAAAACTTTCCCTCTCCTCCCTTTCTTTTTCTCTTCTTCTAGCCTAAGGGTTGATCTTTTCATCTGTCTACACTAGCGATCAATGGCTAAGCTAAAATTTGCAGTGAGTAAAAAATCCTAAAAAAAAAATAACAGAACACATTTGTTTCGAAATTACAATAAGCATTTTAAGTCTGTTTCAAATCAGTTTTTTTTTAATCGTACAAATATAAAGTTAGTAGCTATTGAAAATATATAATTTTAACAGATTTTATGATCTTGCAAATTCATGTTTGTTTGTATCAATGGTTTTATGGTCACTACTGGTCCCCAAAGCTGATTCCTGACCTGCACCAACAGAAACTAATTCAACAATATCGTGTTGCAGATATTTATAAAATTTTAACAATTCTAAACCTAATGAATCCAATGCAAATTATCAATTGTGAACAGTTTTATTCATGCAATATTTTATCATGATAATAGTGTTAATCCCAAAAATTACATAGCACACATTTAATAAGTAATAAGTATTTCATTTTTCTAAACAATACCAAAATGTACACTATTATTTCATATACTTCTGGTACATTTTCATGTCGTGCCTTAAACAGCTGTTCCATGGTTTGTAACATGACACTGGCTGTGAAATTCTTTTAGGTCAGTCAGAGACACACAACTTTTTAAAAAATGCAAATATCAATAGAGATATAAATTTGTTTGTTTTTTCTCCTTTCCAAAGTCCTGATTTCCCTCAAGAGAATATGGTGGCTTTTCTAAAATGGCTGGTGGTTGTTGGGTGAATTCTTTTGAAATTTAAGCTTAACTGGGAACACAAAAAAGTGACCAATAACTTAAAACTACAACATCAGTTTGAAGCCAGTCTGAAATGAATACACAATTGAAATGAAAGCATTGAAGTTACGTTATGGCTTAACACAAAGTCTGTACCCAGACAAATGTCTCTGCAAATAGGTAAAATAATCTATTCTACATTCTGTGCCTCCCAAAGCCACAAATAGCATCAGGGAAGTAGCTAACAAACTGAAAGTAACAATAGATGGGTATATATATTTTAAAAGGTGATACTTCTTTCAACATATATTTAATTTATGGATTTTACTTTCACGAACTGTAGTGAAACTTGGGGTTTTAGATAGTCTTAACTTGCACATATGTGCAAGGAGAACCTTTATCTTTTTAAACAAAAATACCACACATGTCATATTCCACATATTCAGGGTGGAAAGAACTATTAGTGCCATAGTTAGCTTAAGAGATTTCATACTTGAAGTTTAAGAACTACGAGTCAAAGTATAATTCTGGAGTTATCATACCAATAGTTGCAGCCCACCATCTTTCCTTGAAGTGGTGTTTTGTCTAATGATACGGCTAGCTGTCATTAGATTACCTACTTGGTAAGTTGTTTGAGGACAATGACCAGTAGAGATGTCAATCTGACAGGCCTCTAGTTCCTTGGGCCCTTTTTCTTTACATTTTTTTAAATATGAATACAGGTAGGTCTTGACTTATGACCACAATTGAGTCCAAAATTTATGTTGCTAAGTGAGATAGTTGCTAAGTCAATTTTGCTCAATTTTATGACCTTTCTTGCCACACTTGTTAAGTGAATCACTGAAGTTATTAAGTTAGTAACATGGTTGTTAAATGAATCTGGCTTCCCCATAGGTTTGGCCTGTCAGAAGGCTGCAAAAGGTGATCACATTATCTTGGGACATTGCAACCGTCATACATAGGAGTCATTTGCCAAACGTCTAAATTTTGATCACATGAGCATGAGGATGATTCCATGGTTGTTAAGAGTGTGAAAAATGGCCATATGTCACTTTTTTCAGTGTCGTTGTGACTTTGAATGGTCACTAAAGGAACTTTTGTAAGTTGAGGACTACCTGTACTCTACCTGCACATGGATTTTCTGCCTCCATGGAAAAACTAGACTCTTAATCATAGTACTAAATTGGTCCTAAATTTAATGGAAAGTGTGATAAAGTGTTTTTTTTTTTTACTGAAACTCCATTATGTTTTGTCAGGACCTATTCAGGAGTTGGCTTCTAGCCATGTTTTATTACTGAACATTTTTCAATAATGGGAAGCAAGATTTGGTCATGGTACATTTTTATTCTATTAGTACCAGGAGTTCATTTTACTTTTGGAAGGCTGTGAAGACCTGACTTATCTCCCATTGGGCTAAAATGTGGGTTAATCTGAGAGGGTTATTGGTCTGGTATCTGGGAAAAAGTGTACTTTTGTTTTTAATCATGTTTTAGAGGCTTTTGGGAGCCACCTAGAGTCATTATATGAGGCAATAAATAAAGACACATATGTGTGCACAAAACGTAAGTGCCATATAGGTGTTTAATGTTTTCCTTGTGAGTTTAAAATAATATTTAAAATTATCTTTCTTCATTAGAAACATTTGACATTGTATCTCCTTTTATAAGGGAAAACAATCATTTACTATTATATCTAAATCAGGCAAATATTGTAGGTACTTTTTGCTATCACCCCTTCCTCATTCTCTGTTTCAGTTTAACTTTATCTTATAAGCTAACTATAGCTGACAAATCTGGCATTCTATGAATTGTGTGTGCATGATTGATTTAGAACAGATCCATACTAATAAGGATGTAACAGCTCCTAACAAAAAACATTTTTCTGAGTAATTGAAAACTTCAGAGCTTGATGTGGCAGATAATGTGATTCACTGTTTAATTACCAAACTCAGAGCTATTATGCTTCCATGCATTCCCAACAAACATTATTTAACAGTATTTTTAAAAAAACCTGCCTGCTGTCAAAATTAATTTTCATAAATAATGCAAAAAGAGGAAATCTATTAAGGCTGTATTAGAAGAAAGCCAATGTTTGCCTTCTTCACCATAGGAAACCAATTCAATAAAGCTGAATTGTACAGGAAATACGTGACCCTTCCAAAATTAAGAGAATATAAGCAAAATGCAATTAAAACAAAACAGTTGCACTTCCAAATATAAACACACCATCATGTTTATTTACTTTCTTTCTTTCTTTCTTTCTTTATATTTCATTTCTTAACTCCCCATCTCCTCAGAGAAGAGGGATGTAATGCTCACTATCTACAATGATAATAAATATAGTATCAATAAATATCAATCCTTTCAAATATTTTTTCTTTTCTTGAATATAATGTATGCTCAGGCTTCCTGTGAATAAGTCATGTAGATTTGACTAAATTAATTTTAAGCCATCCGGAATGCTGCTATAAGACTGTGGTTCAAAAGCACAGTAAAGATTAGTCTAAGATAACCTTTTCAAACTTTTTCCGTTCAACTTCCAGAATTCTCAGCAATGATTAGGTGGATTGTGGAATTCTGGGACTCCATGCACACATCTAGAAAGTACTCAATTTCAGAAAGGCTGGTCCAATGAAATTCGAGATTCCCAAGGAAATGTATGTGCATTTTCAATGTAGTTTTTTTTATTGCCACTGTGTGAAAAAGAATAATGCATTTCCATCCCTTCTTATTAAGCCAAAGTAGAAAAACCTATCTTTGATGTGGGTAGAAGGAAAATGTCAGTAGCTGGGCAGTTAAATCTTCATTTAGTATGCTGCTGCCAAGAAACACTGAATTGCCAAATTCAGTGAAGAGGAACACCTCACTGAATAATCCAAACCACTGCATTGGTCACTTATTTTCCTAAGTGAGGAGCTAGAAATTGACTCTGGATTCCTTGTGGTCTTTTGAACAGTGAGGGCAATTTATACCAGATTCCAAAATCTAGAAACATCATATTCTGTTCATTAAAATAAAGTAAGCGATATTTAGCTTTAAGCACATGATTTTCAGATTCTTTAAAAATATCAAAGTCTGGTTAAAGCAAATTTGTTGGAAAGAGGTAAGTGCAAAACATCATTACTGTACCAGTGCTCTGTCACAGATTTTTTTTTAATATTATTTAATCAATTAGAAAATAGGAATCGGTCTAACAAAGCTTCTATAGTTCCAACAAAAAAAATTGATAAATGGTTAAAGATAAAGGTAATTGCTTAATCCTTGATTATGTTACTATATTACAAATTATTTATTTATAACTCCTGAAAGATAATGGTGATTTACAATATAAAGTAGAAAAACAAAATTATTTAATATGAAATAAAATAAAGCTAAGATTCTAATGATGTATAAGAGTATGCAAATAAACTTAAAGAAGGAATGAAACATGGTTAAGTAAACATTACCTTAGCTTTGGGAAGGGAGAGGGTGTGCATGTAATGGGAAGAAGGAATAACCTTGAGGAACAGGAGGAAGAGCCACAACCATGATTACAATCAAATAAAAGTAATCCCGGCCTGAACCCCAAAAAAGCATCTCAGGAAAGACCTTCAGGAAGGAAAAGGAACAGAGGGAGGACTACTTTCCAATTTTCAAGGTTTTGTTACTACTTTATAATAAAGTAGCATTAGCATATACGCTGGATCATGGAGAAAGCTAGGGAGTTCCAGAAAACATCTACTTCTGCTTCATTTACTATGCTAAAACCTTTGATTGTGTGGATCACAGCAAATTGTGGCAAGTTCTTAAAGAGATGGGAGTACCAGACCATCTTATTTGTCTCTTGAGAAATCTATATGTGGGTCAAGAAGCAACAGTGAGAACTGGACACGGAACCACTGATTGGTTCAAAATTGGGAATGGAGTCCGGCAAGGCTGTACACTGTCACCCTGCCTATTTAACTTATATGCAGAGCACATCATGAGAAAGTCAGGGCTAGATAAATCAAAAATTGGAATTAAGATTGCCAGGAGAAATATCAACAACCTCAGGTATGCAGATGATACCACTCTAATGGCAGAAAGTGAAGAGGAACTAAAGAGCCTCTTGATGCAGGTGAAGAAGGAGAGTGCAAAAGTTGGCTTGAAACTCAACATTAAGAAAACTAAGATCATGGCATCTGACCCTCTCAATTCCTGGCAAATAGATGGGGAAGAAATGGAGGTAGTGACAGATTTTATTTTCCTGGGCTCCAAGATCACCGCAGATGGGGACTGCAGCCAAGAAATTAAAAGACGCTTGCTCCTGGGGAAGAAAGCTATGACAAATCTAGACAGCATACTAAAAAGCAGAGACATCACCCTGCCAACAAAATTGCGTATAGTCAAGGCTATAGTTTTCCCAGTTGCAATGTATGGCTGTAAAAGCTGAACTATAAGAAAGGCTGAGCACCAAAGAAAATGGTAGAGGACAGGAAGACCTGAAGGAACGTTGTCCGTGGGGTCGTGATGGATTGCATACGACTTCGCAACTAACAACAATAAGTATTAGCATCAATGACTTTCATTTCCTAGTTTGGTCCACCCTGAAGGACTGACAGTGAAAAAGAAAATCAAGACAACTTCAACTTGATTTTTTTTACATAAGAAAAACTAAGGGAAACTATCAGGCTTTCAGTATTATTTTAGTATATCCTGTAACTACTTAATAGAGAGGGGATGCAGGTTTGGGCTTCTTCGGCCATGGAACGAAATCTGTGATCGTGTGCGGTTTTGATCTGTGCTCGCCACTGGAGCACCCCAATCCTTTGGATTCGGGGCTGAAGCCCTCCATAGAGGTGGTGAAGAGGGGGGAGACTGCTAGCTGAATTGAGGGGAGCAACATCTCTCCTCCTCGGCTAGCCATTACTCTCTTTCCCAAGGCGGTTGCAGCGGTGGTCAGAAATGGCCACCTCAGAGAGGAACCTGACTGGACAAGATTGAGCAGGAGGGAAGACAAAGTGGAGAGCTTGAGGCTAAGCAGAGATAACATCTATGCAAGGTACCCTGGAACTAACATTATTAAGAATGTTATTCCTAAAAGAAGATTTTTAAAGCAGGGGAGAAGAGAGGGAAAAGTAAAAAAAGATTTTTTTTTCTCACATGGACAGTTGCAATTGGCTTTGAATGCTAAAAAGAAGAGATTTAAGTAAGAAATTTGTGTTAATTTACTTTGACACTAACAGGCAAGTTTAAGCTGAAATTAAAGTGTCAAAGGGAAAATAAAGACTTTCTGGATATTCTAAAGCCTTCAAAAGGAGGAAAGTGGAGGAAAAAAGAAAGGATGGACTTGGAAAGGGGAGGAAAGAGAGTTAAAAATTCAAGATCTGAGGAAACAACTAAAAAAAAGAGTAGTCTGTAAAGTAAAATATAACATTAGGAAGAAGCAGAAGAGAGGATTACAGAGGGGAGAATCAGAGAGGGGGGGACAAAAAGGGTGGTGAGAAAAAGAGGGGAAAGATAAAAAGGGAAAGAAGTTATAAGGGACAGAAACAGGAAATAAAGAAACACGGATTAAAGATATTAGCCTATTTAAAAACATAAAGATTATGATTAAAATATAAATTAAAAGAGAGGATTCTGCAATGGTACAAGAAATAGTGTTGTTATATTGGAAATAGTAACGAGCTAGAAAATATGAAACATAGGTGATTAAAGTGAAAGACAAAACTGGTATTGTTATGTAATGGAATGTTTGCAAATAATTAAATGAAATAAAGAGAAAAAGGGAATAAAAGTAAAAGAAGAGGTAATAAGAGGAAGGCATGAAAATACTTTAATTGTTTTTAATGATTTATAAAATACAATTGAAAAGAAACGTAAAAGATTTATAATGGAATCAATATCAGTTGTCAGAATCAATTTGAATAGAATAACCATTTTATTCATTATTGTTATATAATTTTTCTTTTTTTAGAATTTAGTGTGTATTTGTAAGGGAAAGTACCAAGCGGAATTCGGTTGATAAGAGTTATATGATATAAAATAGATATTATAAACTGAATGTTATAATTGTATAAGGTATAAATTAAATGTTTAATGAGATTTGAAAGGATAACAATTATAAGATATAAAGGTGACACAGTCTACTTGGTAATCATAGAGAAACCTTGCTTTTCAATGCCTGGAAGGGGAGGGAATTGGTTGTTTTTTCTTTTCCCTTTCGGAATGATGATGGAAAAAGAATGTATGAAATTGTAAGCAGGACAGACAAAAGTACAAATATAATGACTAGAAAGATATAGAAATTTAGAAAAAGATATGTAATTGAATTAGAAAGGAATGAGATAATCATAAATAAGGTTGAGGAAAGTAAGGGAAGGGAAAAATTATTGAGAAATTGATACAAATAGTGACAAGATATGAAATTGAATACAAAGATGAATATGTAACTGAGATTATATCTGTATGGAGATGTGATAACCTGGAATCATGCTGCTCTCAAAAAAGATATTTTATTTGTATTATGTTTTGTGAAAACCCAAATAAAACTTTTACCAAAAAAATAATAATAATAGAGAGGGGATGCCATACAGAACAATTTAATAGAGAGAGGATGCCATGCAAATAGGTATCTCGTCACTAAATCATATGAGGCTTTGTAGATTTTTGAATTGTTTTCAGATTCCTATTGTTAATCAATGCAGAGCCTGGAGCACTGTGTGTGAGGAGTGAGTCTCACTCATCAGCAACTAGAATGACACATTTTGCACTAACTGCAGTTTTCACATAATTTTTAAAGGCAACTCCATGTAGCCTGCATTGCAGTAATCTATAAAACAAGTAATAAGTGCATGAGTTACTGTTCCCAAGGCCTCCTTCTCCATAAGAGATCATATTTTTCCACTTTCTGCAGCTCAGCAAAAGCTCATTTAGCTACAGCCTCTAGCTGCCTATCTAGCAGTGTTTATGACAATACAAAATCACAGTATTGATGATACCTCACCTCAAACTGACAGATGACCCTTTCTAGAAGCTTTATATAAATGTCAAAAAGTAAGAGACAAAAAACGAATCTGCAACATTTCACTTGTCAGTAGCTGACAAGTTTTCACATGAGAGTTGCTGTGAGCTAGTAGGCAGCTATATAAGTTTTCTAAACAAATAAAATAAATAAATACATTTTCACAGATTTTGCTAGCTGACAATGATACTGCACACTCAAGGGTCTCATACAACTGACATACCCAAGTTAAAACAACACTTGGATTTTTAAAACAATACTTCTTTTTCTTTTAACTACTGGAAAATAAAGAAAAATCCTAGAAAAAGACAAAGGTAAATACCTTTTTGTACAATTGCCAAGAAAATTACATGAATACATCTATGAAGTCACCAAAAGTTGAGGTTGACTTTAAGTAACTTTCCCTTTTTATTTCAACCATTGAATTAATACTGGAAACTTTACTCAGATTTATTTTATATTGTTCTGTAATTTACAGTCAAATTAGACCAGCCTTCTTATTTAATGCATTCCACTACTGAGGAACACTGTAATAATGATTTGCACTTTGGTTTTGCAAACGGTTTCAAAGACCATTCTTTGTTGTGGATTGCTTAATTATTTTCTATTTATTTATTTATTTATTTATTTATTTATTTATTTATTTATTTATTTATTTAGACTTGTATGCCGTCCTCTCTCCCTAGGGACTCAGGGCAGCTCACAATATAAAATCACAATACAATAAATTAATTAAAAAATAATTAGATCACAAGTCTAATAAATCTAAAACCCAAAATGCAATTAAAACCCCTAAAAAACCCCACCCCAATTCATTTCAGTCCAGGCTGGCCTGCTGAAACAGCCAAGTCTTCAGGTTGCGACAGAAGGAGCGGAGGTCAGGGGCCAAACAAAGTCCCAAGGGGAGCTGATTCCACAGGGTGGGTGCTCCCACAGAGAAGGCCCTCCCCCTGGGCGCCGCCAGCCAACATTGTCTAGCCGACGGCACCCTAAGGAGGCCCTGTCTGTGGGAGCGCACAGGGTGATCAGAATGCGATGCTGGCAGGAGACGCTCCCACAAGTACCCTGGACCCAAGCCATGGAGGACTTTGTATGTTAACTTCAACACCTTGTATCTATTTTATTCTGTCAACATGTTGAACTATATATCATAGTTCAGTGATGGCAAATCTTTTTGTTGTGATGTGTCAAAAGCATGTGTGTGTGGAATAGCACACATGTGTGCTGGCACCCACAATGCAATGCACCCCCCCATGCATGTGCGTGCAACCCCCTTTATCTGCACTGTGCATGCATGCACCTCCCAGTTGATTTTTGGCCCGTTGGAGGCCTTTTTCACCCTCATGGAGGCTCAAGGGAAGCCTCTGCAGCCTTGGGAGGTCGAAAAACGGGCCTTCCGAAAATACCGGAAGTGCCCATTTTCAGCCTCCGGAGGGCCTCTGGAGCCCAAGGGAGCCCATTTTTGGCCTCCCAGGACTCAAGGGAAACCTCTGCAGCCTTTGGAAGCCAAAAAACGGGCCCATTTCAGCATTTCCAGTATTTCCAGAAGGCCCATTTTTCGGCCCCCCGAAGTGTAGAGGCTTCCTTCGAGCCTCTGGGAGGACAAAAACAGCCTCAAACAAGCTGAAAATCAGCTGGGACGCACACGTATGCACAGTGCAGGTATGTTTGGCTGGGGCTCGCGTGCCTGCACGAATGACTCTACGTGCCACCTGTGGCACATGTGCCAGAAGTTCACCATCAAGGTCATAGTTTATTAACCTCAATGGGTTGATTCACACAAAAACAAAGGAAATCATATTATTTCACAGTTCAATGCATGGACCAATTGTATATATTATTCTCCATATTTTATCCCCAGAGGTGATGGGATACACGAGCTGGGTGAGACAGTTTTGACAACACAGAGCTTTCCTAGCTTAAGAGACTTTGTAGTCCTTAGCTGGATGGATGAAGGGCAAAAAGGTTCAGATAGCCACACCCTAGACTCTCTCAGAATATATCTAGTAGGTAAGAAACTTAGTTATGGTTTGTCAAGATTTTGTCCATTAGGTGGATTGGACGATTATATCCTGCTGTCTTGTTTCTGGGCTTCAATCTGACACCAGAAATGCTTTAAGAAGATTCTTACTTTTCATCTTAGATTTCATTTTTAAAAAATGAACGTTAAGGTTGTAGGAAATGGCAACAGATTTAGTGGAATATTATTCAGCAATAGCCAGTGAGCATAGCACTGGCTACATAAGCTTACATTTTTATATATTTCTCACATTTACGTACAATCACTATATGCTTAGCCATTCCAAACATCAAAAGATACTTTGTAAACAAGTACTTGAGGAGCACATAAGTAAGTAAATAAAACTTCTTGCAGTGGTACAAACACATGGGTTAATAAGCAGCAGTTTGCTGAAATAGGCCTGACCTTTTATATTCCCATTACTCTGACGTGACAAGCTTAGGTATTTTATTACATATTTTAGTAGACAGAAGCAAGCAACTCTTAGGAACTATATAACTACCACATATAGAGCTACTGGTTGTATAAGTGAAACTCGCACTTCTACCATGTTTCTTCATCGTATTCTGTTCTGAAAGCAGGTGCTACAATAAAAAAAATGTTGGTTCAGCAAAAAGATTTCATTTGTTCCCACTTCAATTCAATGTGTTACATTTTTAGTAGCAGCTAGTGCCAGATTTGGAGCTGATCCAAACTATTCAGGGAATCCACATCAAGGAAGTTCCAGCCCAGTTCCTGATTATCTACAGTTTTTATTACCTGCAACATGACTAATGTCACTTTTTAAAAATCATTTATAAAAAGATTGACAGTTGACATTCTCAGAATGTCTTTTTCCATCCTGGCCTAGGAATGCAGAGAATCATATCCTCAAATCCTTCTCAGCATGTGCCAAAGACTCCAGCTTTGCTCTGAGTACATCATGATCACCAAAGGTGATGCCAACTGCATCTTGTAGATTGATGTCTTGGGCATCTGATCTTGGAATTTCTCCAAGCTGGCAAGAGCAGAACATCCTCCATCACATCATAGCTGGCCTTCCAGGCAGTTTTGTTTAACTAGACTTTGTAGCAGCGGACACAACTATCTGGACAGCTCCAATCAGCCTCCTAGTTTCCAAACCCTGTACGGTTAAATTATGCACATTAGTTTCAACCTGGTTTCATTGCGGTTATTTGAGCTCTGCTGTATTATCCTGACCTTTAAAAAATACTGTAATCTCTTTTCACTTTATAAACATCTGAATATGAAAACTGAAGATATGCCTTTAGTTCACTTAATTCTTCTGAGAACTATATTGCAATGAATTCAGATCTTTGTTTCATCTATAAAGCTGTTTATATCTTATAAAACATCTATAAGAACCATTATAGATGCTTCTGAAACATCAGGTAAAAATGCATATTCCTTTTTTTAATCATAATTTTGTGACTGTGAGTAAAAAATGCTCTTAAAGTATTTACATCTTGTGTTCATAATTCAAATTCATGGAATTTAGCTTTTTTATCTAGCACCTCATGCAATATTTTTTATTATAAACTGGATCAGTGCTTCCTAATCTGCATTATGATCTCCTGGAGGCAGGGCTGCAGAGTTACTCCAGAGGAATCTGTGATAAACACAAAACATGAAAAAGAAACTAAGCTAAAAACTCTCCCAAAATAGATTCTAATCAAACAACATTTCACTTCCTGAGATAAGGTAACAGAAAGAGAAATTCCCAGCTGGCCTAGGAGGAAATTTGGAAGGAACAATATCAGCTGATTTGAAATGGTTCTTCCCTTCTCCAACTCAAGTATTTCTCTTGTTTTCAGGATATATAACATTTGCATGGCTTTTTCATTTATTACTACATTTTGCCTTTCACATACTCTTAAAATACTCACATCAATATCCAGACTTGTTCTTTCAGATGTGCTCCTTTTGTGCTCTTCTTGTGCCCTAGAATTACTCAGTTACTCTACATGGGTTTTTGGTACTATACTGTATATCCCATCTGCTGCTTCACCTCTTTTATTTTCCTTATTTCATAAATGTTGATACCTAAAACCTAAAACTAATCCACAGAGCTGCACAAGTGGCTTTCCCCAGACCATATCTTCACTGAAGGAACCAGGATTAGAGGCAGCACTGCATAAGAGTTCAAATGGTCCATGAACAGACCTTCAGGAAAAGGACCAGCTTTCTCTGGGACCCAATAAAGCTGGGTGAAGTACTCCCTGCAGTGCACTGCAGTGGAGGGTAGCACCAGAGAGCTCCAATACTACCTATAGTATCAGAAAGTGATTGAGTCATGATGGAGGAGTAATATGTTTTTCTCAATACAGATAACATTGCTACTTCTCCTACAGGAAATCAAATCAGGCATACAACTGCTGTCATGTGTTAAGTTCTCATTGATCTGAGATGGAGCATATTTGTCATGATGACCATGGTGTCATTTGCTGCATGCCCCTAAAGATGGCCGCTCGTCTTTAGCATCCTGGGGTGGTGTGGCTGTAAAGTGGTCCGTGAGGAGGTGTGGAGGCGTTCTCAATCCCCCCAACCCCCAGGTTTGGATATCTGAAGACTTGGTGGGCCGGTAGGTACCATCATGGTCGAGCCTGCCTGTTCCTGAGCGGCAGGCTCCAGCCGCGAATCTGATCAGCTGGCAGTCGGGATGGCTGGCAGCTGACGAGAAAGGAGGTGGCGAACGAGGCGAGCGGTGGGAGTGGCGGCGTTTTGGCCCTCGCCCTAGCGCCTGACTTTCGCCACGGTCCCGCTTGCCTTGGGGGACCCGTGGTCGCTGGTGGTGGCGGTGATGGCGGGGAGCAGCGGTGAGGTCGCCGGTGGCAGCGGCGACAGGATTTCAGCGGTGGGAGCATTGCCAGGAAGAGGATGGCGCAGGCGCAGAGGATAGTAGCGCCAGCGCCCATGACTCAGTTTTTGCCCTGGCGCCCATTTTCCGCTGCGGTCCCGCTTATTTTATGGGACCGCGAGGTTGCTGGTGGCAGCAGTGACGACGAGGAGCAGCAGCAGCAGCAACAGCAAGGTTGCCAGTGGCAGCGGCAACATGTCTGTGGTTGTGAGGGCGCCACTAAGAACTGGGCGACCTGGGCTCAGATGACAGTGTCGCCAGTGACCAGGGTGGTGAGGATGGGGATGGCGGATCAGCGAGCGGCCTCATTGGGCCTAGAGGTGAAGGTGGTGTTGGCCCGAGGTTGCAGCCGGTCTTGGTCCCCTTGTACCATCAATTTTACCAGCTATCCTACCACCCGGTGTGTGAGCAGTCTCTCCTGGCAGCTTTGGCAATGGGCTGGAGGCTCTGTCCACCCTCCCTTCCCCCCACTCCCTTATTCCTTCTGCCTTGTTTTCCTTGGCTTGTTACATCTTTGCCTGGTTGTGGACTATGAACTGTGCCTCCCTTTCCTCCTCTTCACCTGATGGGTGCTGGCCTGGTGTTTTTAGGTATCCCCTGCCGATTTGCTGCAGTGAGAGGGCAGCACAGTGGGGATGCCTTTTCCCCTTTAAATTGGCCTGGCTTGTGTCATCTGTCCTCATCAGCCTCTCGGAAAGCCCTGCAGTGAGAGCGCGGTGGCTGCTGGTCCAAGCATAGGATTTTACCATCGTCCCACAGGACTTTTGCGAGAGGGAAGTCCTGATATATGACTTTGGACCTCCCGGTTGCTGGTTAATTGGACCTCATTGGGTGCTGCTATTACCATTTTTAACATCCTTAACATCTGTAATGGTCGGACTTTTCTTTCAACCACGAACTATTCCCCCAGATATTCCATCACTACAAGATCTGGACCCATTCTTTGACAGAGCTGCAGGCCTTAAGGGAGTGCCCTCTCTCCTGGGTTTGGCCTTCTGGACTTTCGATGGCCTATCTCAAGGACGGGTTATGGAACCCTGAGAGATGGCACAGCACAGGGAGGGGTTGGGGTCTTGAGAGGGGCAATAAGAGGACTGGCGGGGCTTCGTTGATTCAGTTTCTAGACCGTTTCTTAAGGGTGTTAGAGAGGGGGGTGGGTAGTGAGGAGGGGACTCAGCGCAGCCCAGATCGGGGTCATGGTGGGGGGGGTGCCGGGGGTGCCGGGGGCCCCGGAGGACTGGGTGGGAGCGGCGATCTCCAGGGTGGTTGGGTTCGGCAGACGACAACAAGGCATGGGGCCAGATCAAGTTAAGGGAGCACACCCCCGATGTCTTTATGCGGTGGCGTGCTCCGACCCCGATGCCTCTTCCCAATGCCCTGGGGACCCGGGATCTAGGGCCCCTGGACTCTGGCTGGTGTACTTTAATGCCAGGTCCGTGGCTAATAAGGCAACCCTCCTCCGTGAGGTAATCAAGGAGGAGGCCGCGGACCTGGCCTGTATCACTGAGACCTGGGTGGGCCCAGAGGGAGGAGTCCCTCTAGTCGATCTATGCCCCCCAGGTTTTCGGGTGTTGCACTGGCCACGAGCCCAGGGAAGGGGTGGGGGGGGTGGCTTTTGTTATTCGAGAAGCCCTGATTCCAAGGGAGGTCCCTGTTCCGGAGATAGGCGGGTGTGAAGCCCTCCTTTTGAGGTGTGGGTCTGAGAGTCGGTTGGGCTTACTGCTCACATACATTTCCCCCAGCTATGTGACAGCTGCCCTGCCTGAGCTGCTTGATGCTGCCTCGGGTCTGGCGGTGGAGTTCCCAGGACTTATTGTTCTGGGTGACTTCAACTTGCCCTCTCTCAGGGCGGCGTCGGCTTTGGCCTAGGAATTCATGGCCTCCATGGCGGCCATGGGTCTGACTCAGGTGATTGATGGCCCGACACATGAGGGGGGCAACATGCTCGACCTGGTTTTTGTCTCGGAGCAGTGGCATAATGATCTAGGGAGTGGTGATCTTATTATCCACCCCGTACCATGGTCAGATCATTATCTCCTGCGGCTGGCTTTTTGACAAGCTGCCCCACACTGCTGGGATAAGGAGCCTCCTAGGTGGTTCCGCCCCAGGCGCCTGATGGACCCAGAGAGGTTCCAGGCAGAACTGGGGTCTTTTTCTACATCCCTGGTCCACAGCTCTGCTGAGACCCTGACGGCCGCCTGGCAATGGGGGCCGCGGGGGCCCTCGACAGAGTTGTCCCCATGCATCCCCTTACCCATCACAGATCCCGTGTGGCTCCCTGGTATACCGAGGAGCTCTGGGAGATGAAGCGACGGAGAAGGGGTCTAGAGAGCAGGTGGAGGTCGACCCGTTCCGAGTCTGACTGAGCCCAGTGGAGAGCCTATATCAGGACCTATCTGGTAGCTGGGAGAGTGGTGAGAAGGGTTTATTTCTCCGCTCTCATAGCATCGACAGGAAACCGCCCAGCCACCCTGTTCGTGGTCACCCGCTCCCTCCTTCAGTCGGGGGCTGTGGTGGATCCCTTGCGGGGTCGAGCTGAGGAATTTGGCCAGTTCCTGCAGGATAAGATCGCTCGGATCCGGGCGGGGTTGAAGTCCAATTTGCAGTGGTCTGATGCTGAGGGTGCAAGTGGTCTAGCTAATGCAATCTGGACTGAGTTCGATCCTGTTTCTGAGGATGAAGTGGACAGGATTATGTGACAACTGAGCTCCACCACATGTTTGTTGGACCCATGCCCTTCCTGGTTGGTTTATGACTCCAGGGAGGTGACATGCAGCTGGCTCCAGGCAGTGGTCAATGCTTCTCTGAGGGAGGGTACCTTTCCCGCTGCCTTGAAGGAGGCGGTGGTGAGGCCTCTCCCGAAGAAGCCTGCCCTGGACCCAGCCGAATTGAACAACTTTCATCCAGTCTCCAACCTTCGCTTCCTAGCGAAGGTTGTTGAGAGTGTGGTGGCTCAGCAATTTCTGCTTTTCCTGGAGGAAATGGACTACCTGGATCTGTACCAATCGGGGTTCCGACCCAGGTATAGCACAGAGACGGCATTGGTCGCACTGATGGATGATCTCCTGAGGGCTCGGGACAGGGGTTTTTCCTCTGTCCTGGTCCTGTTAGATCTCTCAGCGGCTTTCAATACCATCGACCATGGTATCTTATTGCGGCATCTCGAGGGGTTGGGAGTGGGAGGCACTGTGTTGCAGTGGTTCACCTCCTCCCTCTCGGGATGCTCACAATTGGTGTTGGCAGGGGGGCAGAGTTTGATGCCAAGGGCTCTCACTTGTGGGGTCCCTCAGGGGTTGGTCCTCTTGCCCCTCAACATCTATATGAAACCGCTGGGCGAGATCATCCATGGCTTTGGGGTGAAGTATCATCAGTATGCTGATGATACGCAGTTATACATCTCCACCCCAGGCCACATCAGTGATGCCCTCTCCGTGATGTCCCGCTGTTTGGATGTGGTATGGATCTGGATGGACAGTAACATGCTTCGGCTTAATCCGGCTAAGACAGAGTGGCTATGCATACAGACATCTCGGCCCAGTCAGGAGATTCCATCTTTGGTCATGGGGGGAGAGGTGTTGCCCCCCATGGACAGGGCATGGAATCTGGGGGTCCTCCTGGACTCAAGGCTCAGGTTGGAGGAGCAGGTGGGAGCCGTGGCCAGGGGGGCCTTTGCCCAGGTCCGGCTGGTTCGCCAGTTATGCCCATACCCGGACAGAGATGCCCTGCGCACGGTCACTCAGGCACTTGTCACCTCTCGGCTCGACTACTGCAATGCTCTCTATCTAGGACTGCCCTTGCATACCATCCGGAGGCTTCAGCTGGTGCAAAATGCTGCCGCGCGGGTTGTGATGGGTGCTTCCCAGTTCTCCCATGTTACACCCCTCCTGCGTGGCCTGCATTGGTTGCCAGTTGCCCTCCGAATGAGGTTCAAGGTGTTGGTATTGACATTCAAAGTCCTACGAGACATGGGTCCGGGCTATTTACGGGAACGTCTACTGCCGGCATTGAATACCAACCGCCCTGTACAAACTCACAGGCAGGGACTTCTCGGCGTGCTGTCTGCGACCCAGTGTCGTTTGGTGGTGACGCGGGGGAGGGCCTATTCTGTGGCGGCTCCCGCCCTATGGAATCAACTACCTCTGGGGCTCCACCTGGCCCCTGACCTCCGCACCTTCCGCCACAACTTGAAAACTTGGTTATTTGAGCAGGCTGCGCTGTGCTGACTCCTCTTGGGGGGAGGGGTTGTTTTATAATTTGTTTTAGTTTAATTTGGCTTGTTGGTTTAATTCTATTTTAGGTAATTAATTTATTGTATTGGTTTTAATTGTGAGCCGCCCCGAGTCCTTTCAGGAGAGGGGGTGGCATACAAGTCAAATTAATAATAATAATAATAATAATAATAACAACAACAACAACTACTACTCCAGATTCTGTGCTCAGAGAAAACAAGTTTAAGTCCCCCTGGATCATAAATCTGAGGACCTCCATTGACATCCCAGCTATAAAGTCCAGTCACTTCTGCAAGGAAGATGCTATGGTGCAGGGAAGCTGACACAATGACAACAATGCCAACTGATCCCTAAAACCCAACTCAACACTATCTCAACCTATGGAACAGTGACTCTTAAAAGTTATTAGAAATTCTCAGATAACCTTAGTCATTCCCTCACCATGCAATGAATTCTTGGCTGAACCCCAAGTGGGCATATCTTCAAGAGGGGAACACTTCTCTTAGCCAACTTTCCTAAAATGTTTTATTGTTTTTCATTTTATTTTTGTTCTTTTTTTATTTATTTTCTTGATAATGTGTGTTAAATGTAGATTGCTTGCTCTTTTCCTCACTATTTTGTGAGGGATTACAATGAATTATTTCCATAAAGCTCAGAATATGTTTAACAGTGGAGGAAAATGGGATTTAATATAGTATACCTATTTATATCTCTGCCCTATCCATCCCATTTCATTGCCCTTCCCAGAACAATTCCTGGCTAGTCAAAGTTCTACAAAACGACTCTTGCTTGTTGTCAATCAAGCTTAACATTGCAAAAAATGCTTTCAGAACATAACAATCAAAATAAATTATACATTTGTCATTTATTTAATACGATATAGAATATAACCCAAATTATTATTTGAGTTTAAGGTCTATTAGGCTTATGATCTCATATGCTTCCATGTTGAATTAAATGCATCCTCAGGGAGGAAGCTAGATATCAAATTGACCACTTACAAGGTATCTGGCACTCTATGCATAGGACAAAGTTCAAGATTCAGCCGAGACCTACCTAAAATGTACTGTTTTGCAGAATACATCATGACACACAGAAGCCAAGGAAAATAAATGAGGTTCATGTTTTACTGGGTCCCATATGCTGTGATATTTCCAACCCTACTAACATCAATATGAAACACTCAAAATTCTGGATTCAGCAAACAAATCTATAGAAGAATGGTGTTATGACTCAACAAGTCATTCCATGTGTTTTTCATCTAACTAAATTCTATAGGGGAAGTGAATATGGCATAAAATATATTCGGTTCACATGTTATAAACCTCTAACTTTTTCCCTTCCCAAGGCATCTCATGCATTCAATATAGTCTCCTTTTATCTCAACTACCTTATAATTTCTATATAATAGAAAAAAGGAGGGACACCAAACTCAGTGGACACAATGTCTGGATTTAAATGTTCTGCTCAAAAATATACATGTGTTAAAATAGAGGAAGTCTGTTTATATATCACACACAAATGATGGATGGATTGTTTAAATCAGCCTTTCTTTAAGAGCTGGAAAAATTAGGAACCACATGGAGTAGAAGCAGAGATTAGGAAAAAGTAAAGAGGAAGACAAAATCTCCTTTGGACTTTGAAACTGCAACCAGTAGGGTTTGAAGGTCACCCAATTTTTACCATGTGGAAAGAGTCTTTGATGTCATTTACATAACAATATACAATATGCAGAGAACCCACATGTTAAAAAGAACTCTAACAACACATTACCAGTGTTTTCAGCTGATTTGCATTCTGTACTCAACAATGCAATAAAGAGTTACAATGCAGTGAAGACTAGATTCCATCGGAGCCAATTGCATATTGCAACTGGCAACAGGCAGAAGTAGAAGTCTTAGATGTCAATTACTTCAATACCTGATTGTGATTGCTAGGTTTTAATAATTCCAACAAATATAGCTAATCCTTGACATATTACCATTTGTTCAGCAACCGTTTGAATTTACAATAGCATTAAACAAAAAGACTTACAAATCTGAAGTTATGGCTGCTGCAGCACCCTACAGTTACATAAGCAAATTTGGGTGCTTGGCAATCTGCTTGCCTTTACAACCCGCCACCTATCTCCTCCCCATCCCATCCTATCCCCACAGGCCTCAGGGCTGCTCCCCACCTACTTCCCACTTCTCACACCCTTGAGCCTCCTCACCCCTCTGCATGCCTTGCTTCACTTTTTTCTGAAGATCACCTTCAGAAAAAGAGGACCAACAAATCTACCTCACAGCCTTCCTATAAAGAGGATGTGGCCACAATTACGAGAGAGAGAGAAGGGGCAGTGGGGAGAGAGAGAGAGAAAGAAAGAAAGAGAGAGATGGAGCGCACATGCAGGGATTGTGGATGAAGTGATCATGTGGGTGATCACTTAATGACTGCCACAATTTAAAACAATAATTCTGGGCTCACTTGTAGTTGTACTTTGAGGGCTACCTGTATACATCTTTAGATTTAATGTATTATCGATAACAGCACATAAAGCCAAGAGTTCACTTGGTTATTTAAACTATACATTGACACCAATGTATTAGTGGTATGAGAAAAATCAACTTTCTTTCCAATTAAAAATGGACAAATCAAATACAGATTATCCTCAACTAAGGTGTGCTACACTCTTTAATTATACTCTGTACTCTTATCTCTGGAGTTAGTTGGGTCTTACCTCTATAATATGTTGGCTAGTTTAGTCAGCAAGATATGATTCAGCTTTCATATGTATCATGTGACAAAATAAGATATAAGTTTATAGTTATAAAGGAGATTGATATATTTTTACTGATTACATTACATCATAAACAAATGGAAACAAGGGTTTAGTGATTACAGCATCCAGCAATTAATCTGCACAATATGAGCAAAAACACCTCACAAAATTCTTATAGATATGGGATATGGTAAAAAAATACAAGTTCTTTCTTTTTAAACTCGAGACTTAATAATAGATAAATATGATAAAATAATTCTTGGTAAAAATAATACCAAATATTATAGTTAAATACATTTGCATTTGTAAATACATTTGTAACACACAAAAGTTAGACAAATATTACTGAATATTTCTACAATATTATATTTTTGGCAGAAATATCTTTTTTGAGCCATAGAATTAGACCAAAATTATGTATCTGCTATATATCTGCTCTAGATAATACATTTACACCTGAAACCTGAAGGGACTGAATAGAACATGGGATGCTACAATAAACTGTTTATTTTAATACTTAAAGGTCTCATGAAAATAAAATGCTGGGTCCCCCTAAGCAATGAATTTCATTCTCAATATCAAACTTGAACAATTCTTGGGGTGGAATATGCATATGGTGTTATTATAATACAGCAGGCAAATTACATTCCCTCTACTCAGTATATATCTTCATTTACCTGTTGAATGTTTATCTTAATTTTCTCCTCCCAAAAAAGTGGCTGTTGAAAAAATAAAACTAATTGAACATAATTAACATAATGTAGTAAAACCTAATGTTTGTGTGTGGGAGGGAGGGAGGGAGGAGGGAGGAGGGAGGGAGAAAGAGAGATTATTTCTAGAGGTGAGACCTGAAGAGAAAATTAAATAAATGACTGGACAATAATTATATTGTTGTTGTGTTGTTGTCACTGCTACTGTTATGCATTTATTATATCACACCTTTAAATCCTTCAATGTAAAGCATGTCTATTTTGATAAGATAAAGCCAATTAATATTAGCTTTGCCCTTTGTTTCCAATTCTGTAACTGAAATTTTCCAAGATCAGAAATTTGACATTCACCTTTTTTGCAAAGCAAAAATGAATGACCCCATACCCCCAACTCTGCCCTCTATTATCCCAATCTTTTTCCAAAGAAACCCAAAGAGAGTATAAGCTATAGGTGGTATGTATAATGAGATGGAATAAATGTTGCTTTATTGAAATAATTGATATTCCCAATGAGACGAATTTCTATAGACTGACAACACATTTTCATGCTTCCTCAGATAAAACTATATAGGTGGTCCTTGTATAACAGCCACTTAATTCAGTGACTGTTTGAACTTGCAACAGCACTGAACAAGTTGTTCTTAAAGTTCCAGCCATCATATCCCTGAAGCCATGTGATTATGAACCAGGCATTTGGCAACTTGCCCAGATTTCCAACCACTGCTGTGTCCCAAAGTGACACAGTGATTTATTTATCATACTTTGCCTTCCCATCACCCCCCAAACACACACACATATACCGCAAGAGTTCTACACATGTTCATTCAAGCCCCTCAAACAGGTCCTCAGAAAGAAATCCCATTGTGCAGGTCTGGATTCCAAGCTCAGGACAGCAAGAAACACTGGGTAACTGAGTCCAGTGGGCACATACAAAGCCCAGGAAAACAGTACATGATTCAAATGATCAGGTTACAAGGCACAAACACACAAGGCACAGAACTGGGCACATTACTCTATCAACCCTCAAGTCCCCAGGGCAGGAATAAGTAGCCACTACCTGTGCAGCTTTTCATGAGAAGCAAGGTTGCCTCTTCATGAGTAGTTTAGCTGACTGTCATTGTGCCTGTCTCCTCTTTGTTCTACGTGTCCTTGGATCAGGAGGAGGTATGGACTCCACCTCCTCCTCCTCATTGCTAACTGTTGGCAACTGCTCCCAGTTCTCGCCTGAAGCCTCCTGACCAACTTGCTACAGCGGTGGCTCGCTTCCCTCAGCTTCAATCTATCGCTCGTCCAATCGATCCAACTGAGGCTGCTCCATCAGGCTAGCATTCTGTGTGCCCCTATCCTGACCAATATCATATATATAGTATCAATGATAGACGCAATCTACATAGACTTCTGTAAAGCCTTTGATTCAGTGGTACACGACAAGCTACTACTAAAACTAAAATCTTATGGTATCTCTGGACAACTGCATAACTGGATAGAAGCATTCCTGTCAAACAGACAACAAATGGTCAAAATTGGGAGCGTCTTATCAAATTCTGTGCCTGCCAACAGGGGTGTCCCCCAAGGCAGCGTTCTAGGACCAACTCTCTTCATACTCTACATAAATGACCTTTGTGATCATATTAAGAGCAATTGCATTCTCTTCGCTGATGATGTAAAGCTATTCAACACCACAGACAATACTGCTACCCTTCAAAAAGACCTCGACTATGTATCTGAATGGTCAAACAAATGGCACCTTCAAATCTCAACAAATCAATGCTCTGTCTTACATATTGGCAAAAAAATCAGAAAATAAAATACAAGCTGAATAGTCAAGACCTTGTTGATGATCCAAACTCTGTCAAGGACCTTGGAATACTCATCTCTAATGATCTAAGAGCCTGGAGCCAGTGTTTGTGCCTGGAGCCTGGGGCCTGGAGCTTGTATGGCCCATACTGACCATGTTGGAAGTCTGCCGTCCGACCCAGGGTGTTTCTGCCGGGCCGGAATGTCAACGGCGGCAGCTTCTATGGCTTGCATGGCTCGCCGGGAGGTCCACCATCCGACCCAGGGTGTTTTTCCTGGGTTGTGGAGTTTGCGGCTGCGACAGTGATGCCAGTCCGGGATTTCCCTGGCTGGCACCCTGCCGCGATGGCGGGGGTGCGGTGCCTGCGGCCCTATGGTCTTGGTGGCCTTTGTGGCCTCATCATTTGCACCTGGAAGTTCACCTGCCTGACGCAACTCATATTGGAGGCCCATCGGAGGAGAAGCCCAGAATTTCTTGGAGGAGCGGTCCGAACAGCAATGGAGAAGCGGACTTGAGACCTGGAACAATGGTGGCGGCTGTTGCATTGACGGCTGCTGAACTGATTGTTGGAAGGTGTGCTGTGGACCGCTGGAGAGGCCGCTGAGTCATTGGAGGGGCTGTCGGATGGCCCGCTGGAGTCTGCCGGAGCTGCTGTGCATTTTAGCGTGGTTGCAGCATGGTGGAGATGGCATGGCGACGATGGCGGCATCAACGGCGTTGTTGCTGTTGGTGCTATTGGCTGGGGGTATTTGAAGATCTGCTGGGGAGGATGCTCGGGGTACCAGTTTTATTGGGTCCCGGTACCTCCCCAGCCTTTTTCCCTAGCGTGGATGTGACGATGGTGGCGGATGTTATTCTTCGGCTTTTCTCCTCCTTGGAGGGCCTGGAGGATGCAAGCAGAGATGACTGACTGATGGAGACATCGGGCCCTTAATGGCCATCTACCATGTCTGGACCACCTTTCCTCTCCCTTGGATGCCTCAGTTCGCTTCTTGGGGGCTGCATGGTGTGGTGGGAGCACTCCATGCCTGGCCATTACCACTGGGGTGAGAGAGCAGTGGTGTTTGGCCCCCTTGTCTGGGCTAGCCTGTGGACTGTCTTCCTCTGTGGGAGAGAGAGGACTGGACCATGTTTGAGATCGTGGGACTTACTCCCCGGTGGGCAACGGGAGTGCCACCTGGGTAGAGAGGTCCCCGCTGTTTGCTGGCCCTAGAACTGATTGACCATCGGCAACCTGAACTTTTACCATCTATCCTGGACTTGATCTCTCCCTAGCAATGACCACTATTGGATACACCTACTCTTCCCTTGAGCTGGGCACTCAGGGTGTTCCCTGTCCCTGAGATGGCCTGCCATATTGTCAAAGCCCCTCCTTGATGACGGATCTTTTATTCCCAAGAGGGGGCATAGCATGACCATGGGTTTTAAATTACGCTTAATTCGGAAGGGGAGGTTTTTAAAAATTTTAATTGGCCATCTTAAAGGGTTAGGGAGGGGGGTGGATGGGTCTTCCTGAAGCCCGGTGCGTGGGGGGGGTGGGGTTTGGGGGCCGGCGGGGCCCCAGGGTGCGAGGTGGGGACCGCAATTCCCAGGGTGGTTGGGATTGACAGGAGACCTCGAGGCATAGGGACATATCATGTGCCGGAGCTGCACCCGCCATCTCTGTGTGGTGGCACGCTCTGACCCTATGGCCTCCTCCCTAGGGGGAATCGGAACCGGGACCCCTGGGCTTAGGTTGGTGTATTTTAATGCCAGGTCCATGGCTAATAAGTCCTCCCTCCTCCGCGAGATCATTGAGGAGGAGGCTGCGGACCTGGCTTGTATCACCGAAACCTGGTTGGGCCCGGAGGGAGGTGTCCCTCTGGTTGATCTGTGCCCTCCAGGTTTCCGGGTTCTGCACCGGCCAAGAGCCCAGGGAAGGGGTGGTGGGGTGGCTGTGGTTATTTGGGAGACCCTGTTTCCAAGGGAGGTCGCGGTTCCAGAGATAGGCGGGAGTGAGACCCTCCTCTTGAGGTGGGGGCCTAATGGTCGGGTGGGCTTGCTGCTCGCATACCTTTCCCCCAGCTGTGTGACAGCGGCCCTGCCTGGGCTTCTCGATCTCCTCTCGGGGTGGCGGTGGAGTTCCCGGGCCTTATGGTCCTGGGGGACTTCAATCTGCCTTCCCTGGGGGAGCCGGGCTTGGCCCAGGAATTCATGGCTTCTATGGAAGCCATGGGCCTGACCCAACTGATTCAAGGCCCGACTCACGAGGGGGGAAATACTCTTGACCTAGTTTTTGTCTCTGAACAGTGGCGTAGTGACAGAGGGCAAGCCACTTTTACGGCGTTGCCCGTTCCATGGTCTGATCACTATCTCCTACGGCTGGTCTTCCAACAGGCTGCCCCCAACTGCTGGGATGAGGAGCCACTTAGATGGTTCCGCCCCAGATGCCTGATGGACCCTGAGAGGTTCCAGGCGGAACTGGGGTCCTTTCCCTCTTCCCTTGCCCACAGCTCTGCCGAAGATCTGGCGGCCGCCTGGCAACAGGCTGCGCCGGATGCCCTCGACAGGGTTGTCCCCATGCGTCCCCTCACATGCCGTGGATCCCGGATGGCTCCTTGGTATACCGAGGAGCTCCGGGAGATGAAGCGTCGTCGAAGGGGTTTAGAGAGCAGGTGGAGGTCCACCCGCTCCCAATCCGATTGAGCCCAGCTAAGAGCCCATATTAGGACTTACCTGGTAGCTGTGAGAGCGGCAAGAAGGTCCTATCTCTCTGCCCTCATAGCATCCGCAGATAACCGCCCAGCCACCCTGTTTCAGGCTACCCGCTCTCTCCTTTGTATGGGGGAATCTGTCGGATAAGATTGCTCAGATTCGGGGCGGGTTGTCCTCTGATTTGCAGTGGTCTGAGGAACGGGATACAAGCAGTCTGGCCAGTGTGATCTGGGATGAGTTCGATCCTGTTTCCGAGGATGAAGTGGACAGGACTATGCGGTGCCTGAGTTCCACCACATGTTTGTTGGACCCGTGCCCTTCCTGGTTGGCTTATGCCGCCAGGGAGGCCACCTGCAGTTGGCTCCGGGCTGTTGTCAATGCTTCGTTAAGGGAGGGTGTTTTTCCCTCCGCCTTGAAGGAGGCGGTGGTGAGGCCCCTTCTGAAGAAGCCTGCCCTGGACCCGACCGTGTTAGACAACTTTCATCCAGTCTCCAACCTTCGCTTTTTGGCGAAGGTTGTTGAGAGTGTGGTGGCTCAGCAGGTTCTGCTTTTCCTGGATGAAGCGGACTACCTAGATTCGTATCAATCGGGCTTCTGACCCGGTTACAGCACGGAGACGGCATTGGTCGCGCTGATGGATGATCTCTGGAGGGCCCGGGACAGGGGTTTTTCCTCTGTCCTGGTCCTATTAGACCTCTCTTCAGCCTTCGATACCATCGACCATGGTATCCTTTGCGCCTCGGGGGTTGGGAGTGGGAGGCACCGTTCTTCGGTGGTTCTCCTCCTCCTCTCGGGCTGCAATCGGTGTTGGTAGGGGGTTAGGTCGTCCCCAAGGGTGCTCTCTTGTGGGGTCCCTCAGGGGTCAGTCCTCTCCCCCCTCTTATTTAACATCTACATGAAGCCGTTGGGTGAGATCATCCGTGGTTTTGGGGTGAGTTCCATCAACGCTGATGATACTCAGTTGTACATCTCCACCCCAAACCAGATCAGCGATGCCCTCTCCCTGATGACCCAGTGTTTGGATGCGGTACGGATCTGGATGAGCGGGAACATGCTTCGACTCAACCCGGCCAAGACTGAGTGGCTGTGCATACCGGCGTCTCGGCCCGGTCAAGATTGTCCATCTTTGGCCATAGGGGAAGGTGTTGCCCCTGTGGATAGGCGCGGAATCTGGGGGTCCTCCTGGATGCACGGCTCCGGTTGGAGGAGCAGGTTGGGGCCGTCGCCAGGGGGGCCTTTGCCCAGCTCCGCCTTGTTCGACAACTTCGCCCTTTTCTGGACCGGGATGCCCTGCGCACGGTCACTCATGCCCTTGTCACCTCTAGACTCGACTACTGCAACGCTCTCTATTTAGGACTCCCCTTGCACACCATCCGGAGATTGCAGCTGGTGCAGAATGAGGCGGCGCGGGTGGTGATGGGAGTTACCCGGTTCTCCCATATTACCCCCTCCTGCTGGCTTGCATTGGTTGCCGGTTGCGCTCCAGGTGAGGTTCAAGGTTTTAGTGTTAACATATAAAGTCCTTCATGACATGGGTCCTCAATATTTAAGGGAGTGTCTTCTTCCAATATCAAATGCCGGCCGCCCTGTGCGAGCTCATAGGCAAGGACTCCTTGGATTCCGTCGGCGGTCAGTGCCGATTGGTAATTCCCGACGATGAGCCTTTTCTGTTGCGGCCCCTGACCTCTGGAACCAACTGCCTTTGGAGCTCTGCCTGGCCCCTGACCTCCGCACCTTTCGTGAGCTAAAACTTGGTTGTTTGATCAACCGGGCTGTGACCCCCGGGTTGGGATAGTTTTAATGGTTTTAGTTTATATTATATTTGGACTTGTAATTTAAATTTAATAGTTTTTAAAGTATTTATTGTTTCATATTTTAACTGTGAGCCGCTCCGAGTCTTCGGAGATGGGGTGGCATACAAGTGCAAATAATAAATAATAAATAAATAAACATGATCATCATTTAACAACAGTAATCGGGAATTGCCAGAGCTGTTGTCCCTAGAATCGGTCATGTGAATCACATTTTATGACCACATTACTTAGGGATGGAAGTTCTGGTTCCAATTATTATAATTAAAGAAGGACTAACTGTACCCACCTCCTGTTCCAAAAGGCCTAGCCTGCATATTTGTCACCTGAAGTAATATGTACATCTACTTGAATAAAACTGAAGGGAAGCTCCTCAAGTCATTTATATAATCTTATGGAATTTAATAGTATTTTTAGTCCATTACTTAGGTGAGATAGGCAGCAATACAATGCAAATAAACAAATAAATATGTAAAGTGCATTGATATTTACAACTAACTAAAGTTGGGCTGTAAAATTGTAACTTTGATGACTTTTTAAATCGCTTACTTATTCATTTCCGTTTGATTTTTTTATCTTTTAAAAAAATGTTTGTCTTTTTAAAAAACGTTTCAATGTTCAATAAACATAGAAGAATTTATATGCTAAAAGGAACATTGTAATAATGAAGTCCCAGCTAAGAAGGGATAGGAAAAGGAATCCCAGAACATTTGAATTCCTGTTTGAACCCTTTTTAATACTTTGCAGCCAAAATTCAGACTAGTTCCATTTATTAGCTATTCTACAGAATGGTTCTCTTAATAAACTGCTGGATAAAGAACAGCAGATCATAAATGTTTGAATCAGCAGTTCTATCTTCATGGAAAATTTCTGCTTCCCAGCAAGAATGTCTACATTTTCACCCCAGTCCTGTGAAATGAGTATGGCCAACTCCCCACTAGAGAGTTACAGTAAATTCACAGAATCATTCAATTATTGTTGGGGTGATAGAAAGCCTGTCTACATGACAGTTACTTTGACAACAAATGATGCATGACTTCAGCAGTTACTATAAGTCATCATTGGGAAATGATCTCTATGTGTATGTTTTTTCTCTTCTCTCTTTTATTTTGACTTTCTATTCTGTGAAATACTGCATAATAGATAGTGACAAGCATCCAAGTCTCCTTCAAAGGCCCCTCCTGCCTATTACTCAAGAGGCTCCATAACCTGGTTTATTTTAATTCTCAAATTTTCTCTACTCCATCTAATCTTTCTCAAACAATTCCTACTTCCTTGATTGCCTCGGAACTCAGTAAATAATAAAGGCTTGAGAGACACAACACACTAGCCAAGCTCATAACTTAGAGTTTTTAATTTTAGAAAATACTTTTCTCTTTATAGTGCACATCTAATTTTGCTGTAGTTATGTAATTGATTTTACACAATTGTTACACAATGTGACTATATATTTAGTTGCTACAGAATAATTATAAAAAGGAAATAAATTAAGTATAGTAATAGGTGGGAATGATCTTGGAAGACCAGAAAAGAAGTGATATTACCTAGGGAACAATCAGATAAACAAGGGAAGGAGCCCATAGGTGCATAAAGGCAGAGAAAGAACTTAGGAACCACTTACCAGACTGTGAAAAGAGACAGTGGAAGAGTTGTACTTTTAGACTTACAAGATTGATTAATGTAGCCTTGCAATAAAGTAGAAGTATTTAATCTGGTCTGTTTTCTGTCCAGTCTTCCTGAGAAGGTTGACAGGTACCTCAACAATTCCAGATTCTTAAATCTTTTATTTCAGAGATTTGGGAACTTCTGAAGTTTGTGAGTTCATGAAATAGATTCTTTTACAATTCATAACTCAGTGCCATGGCTATATTCTGCTGGCATCATGATTTGCAAGTCCCTTATAATATTGCATATTTTATGTGTATTTGGCAGTAATCAAATCTATATTATAGGCCCTTTATTTTCCTTTCTTTTCTTTCACAATACTAAAAGCTATAATATTAACAATACTAAAAGGGTAAATATGAAGATTAGTTCAGCTTTTGCATTTGTTTGCATTTGAAGAACTTAGTCAAAATGATAGTTAAAGCAATTTTAGTTAACCTGTCAAATGAAGTGGTATATATAAACGTATATAAAATTGTAAGAAGCCACAAAATAAAAAAGAGACACCAGATAATATTGAAGCTATAACTGTCTGGCACATAAAAGATCTATCATTCACTGAACTGAGGAAATCAAAACTTCAAGATCAAATAAGCTATTTTTCCTAGTTCATAATACATAAATAAATTAAAGTGACTATAAATGGCAGTAAATATTCTAGAATAATGTTGACCTAATGAAAATGATTACTCTCATTATCATCATTAATAGTTTATACCATAAATCTTTACCCCTCCTGCTTACCTCCTTAAAGGAGACAATGACTATAAAATATCACATGTTCTACAGGGCAAATATCACACTTGGAAATAAACATATCCTTTTCCCTCAGCTCACATTATATTACCTAGTGGATTACACATCATTGAATCACTTCATTAAATTCATTGGTAAAATGGAACAGGAAGACTAGAAGTCGAATCATTTTGGCAAATTCCTACAATAGTCTTTTGCAATCACTTCCCTCTAAAGCAGGGGTGTGAAACTCAAGGCGTGGACCAGATCTGGCCTGTGGGGTGCTTAGAGCTGACCTGTGGGGCCACCCTGGAAACAGCAAAGGACTGGCCCACAGTGCCTCTGCCAGCAAAAATGGAGCTCACGAGGGCCTTGTGTGGCCCTCCTGAGCTCTGTTTTTGTTGGCAGAGGGTTGTAGGAGGCCGTCCCAGCCAAAAACGGAGCTCGCAAGTGCTGCATGTAGGCCCCCAAGCTCCATTTTTGCTGGCATAGGATTGCAGGAGGCTGTCCCAGCCAAAAACGAAGCTCAGAAGTCCGTTTTCACTGGCAGAGCGCTCAGGCCATCACAGGCGCCACCAACATGGGTGATATCATCCTGGCCAGGCCCACCCTGGCCACGCCCACTCCACCACCACCCCTGAGGCCAAAAACAACTCTGATGCAGCCCTCAATGAAATTGAATTTGACACCCCTGCTCTAAAGTATTATGTATAATATTCATCACTGCCAGTCACAAAGCCTCTCTTCCTATAGATATTGAAGTGTATGCCATGATGCAATGGGGTGGGGTTAGTGGAATACATAGCAAGCCATGATGACATTAAAATCACAACACTTTCAACATGACACATCAGTCAAACAGTAATTTAGTATTTGTATCACTATGTCTGTGGTGGAATAATAGGATGTAGGGGCCTTTCACAGACAGCAAAGAGACAGCATAGCATGGAGGCTACCACAGTATCTGTCATATGTTCATAAATGCCTTATTTCATGTCATGATGTATATGTTATCATCTCTCCCCTTATCTCTCCTCATAAATATTCATCAGTGAGATTGACGTTGGTTTTATAATCTCATATTGAAAGTGTGATATTGTGCAGATACAAATACTTTGTTCTCTTTGTTTTCTTATTGTTCCCACAACTTGAAGATGATTAACATTTTTGCAGTGTGACACAAGTGTTAGATTCTTGCTGTTTTTCTTTATTTAGTAGTTTGATCAGAAGCAGAAAGCTATTTCATTACATGTTTACATGAAAAATATGAACAATGATATGTCTATGCCTCTGAAGATCAGCCATCATCATGTACAATATTTTACATTGTCATGTAAAATATTTTTGTAACTTTTCACTCCAGCAATACATCAAGGTATTTGCTCTTAATATTTGTGGCCATTTGTAAAAAAAGATGTGCAATTCATTCAGTACCATGTAACTTGGAAATATAAGACCAATATCTTTAATAACAAAAAGCTATGATAATCTTATTTAACATCACTGAAAACACAGCAAAACATTTATATTTTATATACAACACTTCCTAAAACTAAATAAAGATAAGCCAACTTGCCTTCCTGAGTTGATTGCCACATGGAAAGAAGCCAGCTGAAATTATTTCCCAAATGTGTTGGTGTTGGAAAGAAATATAATAGTATATAAGTACAACAAATTGATTCAACAGATCTGAATATAAAGGACTGTAAAGTTATAGTAAAAATCTGCATCCAAATATTTGTCCATAATAAAGAATAAATATGCAAAATATGCAATTTATGTAACTTTTTGGGAGAATGAGATAAGAAGTTTTGGTTGCTAGGTTTGAGAAAGATCAGTATAAGGCTTCATTGAGCATTCCAGTGACTTATACATAATTCTCCAAATTAAATAGCAATAGCACTTAGACTTATATATTGTTTCATAGTACTTTACAGCCCACTCTAAACAGTTTATAGAGTCAGCATATCGCCCCCAACAATCTGGGTCCTTAATTTCATCAAACTTGGAAGCAATGGTGGGATTCAAATGTTTTACTACCGGTTCTGTGGGTGTGCCTTGGTGGGCATGGCCGGGGAAGGATACTGTAAAATCTCCAGTCAGAGATGGTATTTGCTGGTTTCTGAATTACTCAAAATTTCTGCTACTGGTTTCCAGAACTGGTCAGAACCTGCTGAATACCACCTCTGCTTGGAAGAATGGAAGGCTGAGTCAACCTTGAGCCACTCAGAATCAAACTCCTGGAGTGAGCAGTGAATCCCCTACTTATAATCTTTTAATTTCTTTATCTATATAAATAATAACGAAATACCACTCATGCATTATCACAAAATCTCCAGAACCGTAAAGCCTACAAGCTTGAAATTTGGCATGTATGTTTCTCTTGGCTTCTAGGTGCTCACTAAGAAAGGATTTTTCAAAATGACCATCAGAGCATTAGTATCTTGTATATTATTATTAACACGCTCTGATGCTAAGGAGTTCTACTCCTCCTCTCCACTTGAAAAGAAATCTGTTCCAACTGCAGTTGAGCTAAGCCATGCCCAGGCTCCTTGCGGTCTCCTCCTTGCTCACACAGCAAATATTGTTTCACTTTCCAAATAGCTCTCAACTGTCTCACACACTGACAGGACGCTAGCCAGATGAATACCGATGGATGCTGGTAGGCAGAGGCACAATTTTTACCCCTTATTTTCCTCCCCAAAAGCTTGCCCAATCACATAGTTTTGTAGTGAAGCACAGGTACCCTGCTAGTTTTTAATATAGATGAATCATAATGCTTAGTGGACAATAATTTAAATATGTGCTGCCACTACCAAAAAAGCCAACACAGTTCTAGGCTGCATAAACAGAAAGATAGAATCAAGATCACATGAAGTGTTAATACCACTTTATAATGCCTTGGTAAGACCATTTGGAATACTTTATGCAGTTTTGGTTGCCAAAAGATGCTGAGACTCTAGAAAGAGTGCAGAGAAAAGCAGCAAAGATGATTAGGGGACTGGAGGCTAAAACATATAAGAATGGTTGCTGGAATTGGGTATGTCTAGTTTGATGAAAGGAGGGGTAGGGGTGATATGATAGCAGTGTTCCAATATCTCAGGGGCTCCCACAAAGAAGAGGGAGTCAAGCTATTCTCCAAAGCACCTGAAAGTAGGACAAGAAGCAATGGATGGAAACCAAACAAGGAGAGAAGCAACTTAGAACTAAGGAGAAATTTCCTGACAGTTAGAACAATTAATCAGTGGAACAACTTGCCTCCGGATGTTGTAAATGCTCCAACACTGGAAGTTTTTAAGAAGAGATTGGATAACCATTTGTCTGAAATGGTATAGGGCCTTGATGGTGAACCTATGGCACATGTGCTGGAAGTGGCATGCAGAGCCATCTCTCTAGGCATGCCAGCCATCACCCATTGCTCTTCTGGTTTCCGGTGCACACATGCGTGCCAGTCAACTGGCCTTTGTGCACATGCATGCCAAAAACCAGAAGACCAGGTGGCTGGTATGCATGCGTGCCGGGGAGCTGCTCTTCCGGTTTCTGACACTCCCATGTATGCATGCGCATGCTCCCGTTTCGGCACTTGGTGGTGAAAAGGTTCACCAACACTGTTATAGGGTTTCCTGTCTAAGCAAGGAGTTGGACTAGAAGACCTCCAGGGTCCCTTCTAACTCTGTTATTCTAGTCTAGTCTAGTCTATTTTAATGGCTTTGTTGTTATGACATGCAAAACCCAGAAACCAACTAACCATATTTCATCCTATTGTATTGTGTTAACCAAGCCTGTGATGTTAGTTTACAGTTCTACATGAACCTAGAAAACAAGAATAATTCATTAATTGATTGTTATCTTAACAATTGATAACTAAGTTGTGTAGACGCAAACATTTCCTTTTCCTACAACTCTGTGAAGGAATTGTGATTAATGATAATGGCCAAGTAGATATGAATCTTTTGTATTTTTGCATATTTGCATAATAATAAAGTAGGTCATTTCATTATTGTTTTAATTCAAGACTGTCAAACTTGCGGCCCATGGGCCAGATGCATCAGGTGCTGGCCATGCCCACACCTGGTTTAGCGAAGGGAGAAAAAGTCACAACATGACAATGCCATGACGACATGAATTTGACAACCCTGGTTTAACTCATTATTAAACCACTGGGGTGAGACACTTTACCATATTCTTGAATTTTTATCAGTGCCATAGTTGTTTTGGTGACATTGTTTATCATTAGATTTGACACTTAGGTATATTACTGTCATTTCAAAGCCTTTCAAATGCCTGAAGAAGGATACTTTGTAGCTTCTCACATTTTGTTCTTGAAAATGCAGCATTAAATATGTCATTAGTGAATTCAACATTTTCTTTCACAGCTTCAATAAGTTGGAATTTGGTGGATTTTTTTTAATATAACTCAAATTAAAAAGAGAGAAAAAGAAAGAAGTTTCCTTCCCTTTTCTACTGCCATTTAAACTTCATGTATCATTGAAACTCTAAAGCTGAATTAGATATACATCAAAATATACATCTGGGATCCATAGATTTCTCTGCATTGCATTGCTTTCAACAGAAAGTAGTTTGATTTGCATCCTGCTATGAATAATGCACTGCAGGCAGGCAACACACCCCTTTAAGAAGCGGCTCTTTAGGATGAAAAAATTCATGCACTTCTTAGTATCAATGACAGAATGGGACTCTAGTCTCTGATAATGCATACCATTTCTCCTTTTGACAGTCCTGCAGACTCACAAGGAATGTGTCTTTTTTATAAAAACAGTTATAAATATAACATAAGTTATATCAAGTTAAAGAGAAATTCCTTAACTTGAACTGCTCTTTGTATAAGGGACCACGTCATATTTTTTTATTGGTCTTTTGTGTAAGTGATTTTATGTCCAAGCTTACTACAGTAACCCCATTACTGTACCCTAACCCTAACCCTAACCCCAAGGACAAGATCCAGCTAGAAAACCAAGGAGTTTATGAAATACCATGCAAAAATTGCCCAGCCACATACATTGGACAAACCAACAGGGGAATAAATGCACGCATCACAGAACACAAGAACGCAGTCAGAAAAGAAGAAAATACTTCCACCCTTTTCCAGCACCTTAAAGCCACAGGACATGAAATTGATTTTGAGGGAACCAAATTAATCTCCAATACTGAACACTTCAACAAGAGAATAATTAGAGAAGCCATCGAAATAGAGAAACACCCCCATAACATGAATAAACAGGACAATACCTCCTGCCTACCAGACATCTGGAAACTAGCCCTAATCAACAAACAAGTCCCAGACACAAAAACCAACACCAGACCCAAAACAACACATGATGCCACCACCAATCTCCCTCACCAGACTCAAACCCAAACCCATCCCATAGACGAAAGACAACCACCATCCAGAAACCAAACCACGGCTACATCACCACTGCTACACCCTCTGACCCCCAAACTAAGCAAACTCACACATGACATGAACACATAGCCAGACCTCAAACTCGGAGCCAAACCAAAGCCCAGAACGTTACATCACAGCCGTCTGCTCAGGATATCACATCACGGAACTCAGGAGAGTTCACCACAAAACCTCAGGATGTTACAACACAGCCAACGACCCAAGAGATTACAGCACAAGACCCAGGATGTCTCAACAATAGAACTGAGAAGGTCATCACACAGCCCATTACCCAGGTCATTACAACACAAAAGGCTGAGAGACACAAAAGGCTGAGAGACACCTCAGCCACACAGGGTCTTATGAAAAAGCCAACCAATCTGCAAACATCAACTCGATCAACCAATCAAGAAGTAACAACACAGCCAACCAACCTGCTTACAGCAGAGCCAGCACACCACACCTCCCCTCCAGTATTTATAGAGACAAGGCAGCTCAGATCATGCTTTGCTGGCACAAGCACAAAGCCGAAGACACCAGCCTGAAGATGGCGAGTGGGATCTCGCCGAAACATCGCCAAGGTATTCTCAATCTTACACGGGACAAGACCCGAATACACCAAGACCTACATACCTTTACCCGTGAAAATCTACGAAAACAAATATATATATATATATATATATATATATGACTGGCTCTTATTTTTGGGGAAAGAAGAGTATCAAGGAATGGTGGTGCAGAATATCAGTTCTAGTATCTCACAGAAATCTAATAGAAAAATAAACTAGGTCAACTTGAAAACTTCTTCAGCTTGAAGAATACAGATTTGTATGCTGAATTTCACATGCTGTATAAAACAGTTGACTGAAATAAGTGGGCAGCATGATCAACACTTGATAAAGTATTCTTTATCTTTTTTAATCTTTGAATCTTCTCATTAGGAATCAGTCTACAAAAGCTGCCATGAATTAAATGAATCAGCAGAAAATGTTGCTTTCACTTGTTATGTTAAGGGGTTCACATAATCCATAAAAAAGATCATTCTGTACAAAGCATCATCAAGATGTCTGAACTGCTTTTATCAAATGAAATCTTTGTTTGATTAACAAGATAGAAAAGGGGAGAGGCAGAGAGAGAAGTGAGTTAGAAAGTATGAGAAAGCATCAAGCACATATTATGAGAGATCTTGAGTTGTCTGAGATATTAGAATATGATCTCAGCTCTGTGAACTATGGTTTCTTTATTTGGTTGCATGAAAAAAAAAAGACTGACTGGCTTGGGCCCCAATAGATCCTTCTTCATGAAGTTTAAGTCTCCTTGAGAATAAACAGGCTTTTAGTTCCCATTAGGTACTTGATTAGTCATAGATCTCACACTGAAGAGACATTCAGAAATGACAGTGAAAACATCTTTTTTTAAAACAAAACTTATCAATTGAGACAATCTGGTCCTGTGCAGAGGGCATTCACAATGACTTTTGGAGTGAAAAGATTTTTTAAAACCACATAATCTAAATGACACTAAACCAATTGAACAAGCTGAGCCATGCTACTGGGTTTGTGTTAACAGCTTTTCTTCAAGTAGCTAAAATGCTATGTTTAACTAAGTTTTATTCCAAACTGACACACTGAGTCTCATTGTTGACTGAGTTTTCTCCTGAGAAAGAGTTGGGAAGAGGCAAGATTTTACAACTGTTCTTTTCTGGTGTTTAATAATCTGGGACAAAGGGTTTATGCAACCTATAATTTAAATATGATAAATGGGTAGACAATCCATTGCCTTTTCTGTTGAAAATAGCATTCCTTTCTTCATTTCATTTGTATTTTTATGAAGTCCTTTTGGCCAGTGGTGGGATTCAAATTTTGTTGCCACCGGTTTGGTGGGCGTGGCTTGATGGGTGTGCTTTGTGCAAGTGCACACACTTTGCATGCATGTGCATGCCAAACATGCACTTTGCACAGGCACAGGTTCTAACTCGCCTCCTGCAAGCCTGCATGATCCCGGTCGCTTCAGCAGCTGGCCAGCGCTATTCTGTGCCGTGCAAAGCAGCTGCACTTCAAATTCAGTGGATAAAGGTGAGTATGGGAGCCGGGCGGGCAGGTGTGCTCAACAGCAGAGCCAGCAGAGCAGCGGAGAGAATAGGTTTTGTCTCCGCTGCTCATAGCTCCTATCGGCTCTCCAGAACTGGGCAGAACCAGTCGAATACCACCACTGATTTTGGCCCTACCTTAGCTGATTGACTATTATTTTGGGGTGATCTAGGAAACTTTGAAGAAATGTACTATCAATCCTTACTTCAAAAAAATTCTTCCTTTACAAAGTAACAAGGTATTATTTTTTCATTAGATGAACAGACCTCTAAACTTTGACAGATCTTTTGCCAGAATAATATTCCAAGGACAGATCTGGTTTGAAACTCTAATATAACACTCAAGCTTTTCTGTGTTTAGGATGTCTACAAAATTTAGATAGTCTTTCAACCAACTTTTTGAGCAACCTTGCAGATCAAAAGATTCCATATATCACCACTTGTCATGTGCAAATAACCAGGAACAGGAGATGAGTGCAAATCACTAAATCAAAAACCTATTACTTTTACAAAGAAACTGACCTACCAATGGTTATAACAAATTGGTGCTAGATAAGAGTCAACAGAATTCACAAGGGGCTGGAGCTGGACTTAGGTCTCTTCTGGTTGCATAAGGGTTGCAAAGTGATGACACATTTGACCCTGCCTTCAGGCTCTTCTTATATCACTCAAACTTTGGGTACAGAAAGGCATGTACTATTGAAAGATCTGTACAAAATATATGTGTATAATTAGAAAATAATGTCTATATGAGGAAACTTAACAACTGTTTAACTATAACACAATTCATATGCATGAATTGTAATAGATTTTTATAATTCAAATAAAATCTCTCTGTAACATGTCTTGTGGACTTTATATCTGCTTGTCTGCACTTTTAGTCCGTACTTTTTCTGAACTGTAAAATACAAACAAAAATGTAATAGTTCTGAAAAAAGCCACGCAGATTCTGTCCCCAATATTACAGTTTAAAAAATAAAAATTATGTGTCAGCTCCAGTGATTGATAAGTAGATATGATCAGAAAGTATACAGATATTTCTTGAGATGTTTTAATTTTTTTTTTTACAATTCCATACTGTTTTCTCAAAGCAGCTTTTGGGGAAAAATACAGAAAAGAGACAAATGGTAGAAAACGGAGAGCTCGGGAATATTATACCTGGTTTAGTATAATACATGCTGGACTGAATAGATTCCCATTAAGATATTGCAAACCTTCTCTTCTTCCAGCCCTTGGATGAATACAAGTTATGTCAAGCATCCAAGAACAGGGAGAAAAGAGAAAGGATTCCATCAAGATTAATGGGGTATTCCCTACCAGGCAAATTTGTGCAGTCATAAAGCTGTACCGAAGCCATGGAGAAATCATTCTGTTTGTCATTATTGGTCCAAACCCATGGAATGTTTTTGCTCCAAGAATGTTTTGAATACAACTACTGGATGAGTGATAGAAATTATACCCACATAAGTCATTGATTATAAAGACATTTGGGAAAATGTTCAATATCTTTTAACTGTCTGGATTTGAAGAAATAGAAAAACATCTGATGTTAATTTTAACTGCAAAGTATGACAAATTTTGCTATGTCATCTTCGATACTAAGCAAAGAAAAACAGTAGTCTTTCAAATACTAAATATAATTTTTGGTCTATATTAAAATGTGTTGGCATTAATAGAAGCCCTTTGACTATAATGGATAGTATACAACCCATTTTATTTTAATTAAAAGACTTACTTTACTTTAATTGAAAGCTCTCTCTTTGTGCCCTTCTATTAAATTTGACAAATCTATAGTACAAGCAAGCAAAATGATTGTTGCATTCAGTGGAGATTTCTGTAAGTCATTCTAAAACATTTGCAGAGGCAATTTGTATTGATTCCCCCACCTATAACCTAGACCCCTTGTGGATTACCTGTATCACAATACATCTATCATTTTGGACTGCAATTATTAAGGGATGGATCCCTTGATAACTCAACTAGCAGTTGCCATGTTTTTATATACAGAATACTTTGCTTCCTTCTTCCAGAAAAGGTGAACAGAAGATAGTAGGATAAAATAAAAACACTCCTTTGGCTAGGGCTAGACAAAGTAGATCATAGATAGATATAGCTGGAAGGCATTTCAGGGGTTATATACTCCAGTCCCCTGCTCAGTGCAGAATCTTCTAGAACATCTATAACAGATGACTATGTAACTTTTGTCTGATAACCTCTAGTAGAGAACTCCTCATATCATACAGGAACCTGTTCCAATAGTTAACAGCTCATACAGATAACAGATAATCAGAGTTTGAGGGGACTTTATAGGACATCTAGTCCAACCCCCCACCCAAGTGGGAGACCATATACCATTTCTGACAAATGGCAGTCCAATCTCTTCTTGAAAGTCTCAAGTGATGGCGCTCCCACAACTTCCAAAGGCAAGCTGTTCCATTGGCTGATTGTTCTCACTGTCAGAAAGTTTCTCCTTATTTCCAAGTTAAATCTCTCCTTGTTCAGTTTCCATCCATTATTCCTTGTCTGGCCTACAGGCACTTTAGAAAATAGATTGATCCCTTTCTCTTTGTGGCAGCTCCTCAAATATTGGAAGACTGCTATCATGTCTCCCCTGGTCCTTCTCTTCACTAGACTAGCCATGCCCAGTTCCTGTAACCGTTCTTCATATGTTTTAGTCTCCAATCCCCTAATCATCCTGGTTTCTCTTTTCTGTACTTTTTCTAGAGTCTCAACATCTTTTTTATAATGTGGTGAACAAAACTGGATGCAGTACTCTAGGTGTGGTCTTACTAAGGCTTTACAAAGTGGTATTAGTACCTCACTTGATTGTATCCCTCTGTTAATGCAACTTAGGATTGCATTAGCTTTTTTGGCTGCTGCTGCACACTGCTGGCTCACATTTAGCTGGTTGTCCACTAAGACTCCAAGATCCCTCTCACAGTTACTGCTATTGTGCCTGGTTTCACCCAGTCTATATGTGTACTTTTGGTTTTTCTTGCCTAAGTGTAGGACTTTACTTTTCTCTACATTGAATTTCATTTTGTTAGATACAGCCCAGTGTTCTAGTCTGTCAAGATCCATCTGGAACTTGGACTTCCTGTTTTGAGCTTCCCTGAAGACGGACCGCTGACCGCGATCATGCGTGGCTTTGGTTCATGCTTTGGCATCAGAGAGCCCCAATCCTTTGGATTCAGGGCAAAGGGGTGGCGGAGGAAGGGGAGACCATCAGCTGGGGAGTCCCCTCCCCCACTTGGCAATTACTCCTCCGAAGACGCCTGAAGCGGTGGTCTAAAATGGCCACCCTGAAGGGGAAGATGAGACTGCAATAAGATTGCGCAGGAGAGAGAGAAAGAAGTGAACAGCAGGAGGAATGGGACAATATAATTAAATGGAAGTTACCCTTAGGATTAACATTTCAAAGAATCTTTAAGAAAAGGATTTACAGCAGCGAACAGAAAGGGGAATAAAAAAGGTGTGAATTGCCTTTGATAGTGCAGAGCTTTGAACTGGGGGAGATAGAAGCTGGAGAAGAAAGCACCTAATTAACTTGGATAAGTATATTTTGATTTTATATAGGCATTAACAAAGCTGAACTATAAAATTCTTAAAGAGAAAATTTAATATCAATTGGATCTGAACTGTTTGGAAGATTGTGGTTTAAAAAAAAAGCTCTGAATAATTGGGAAGGGAAAAGGAAAGAGGAGGTGTGGGTTTGTCAGAACAAAGCGTGCCATCTGAGTTAACTTTAATTTGTTTTCTTATAAAAGACTGTTTCTTAAAAATACAAGGAAAATTGATATAATAAAACAAGAACTTTGAAACATTGAAATAAAGAAAGAAACATGAAGATTCTGCCCTTGGATTAATTGTTGATTCTGATATGGATTTGGCATTGGATTAGCTAAGGACTAAAAGTGGACTGTTGGAAACTAATTTTAAAGACATTATTTGGACTAATTAGAAAGCTGTAAAATGGCAATATCTCTTCAGGAATTAAAGACAGAGGACAGAAGAGGAAGAGGAGCAAGGAGCTATCTTTAACTACCATCAAGAACAAAGAACTCTGGAAAGAAAGAGGAAAAGAGTTGGGAATAAATATCGGAGATTTGGGAAATTGAATAAAGAGGGAAATATCTGGAAAATTAAAAAAGGGAAAAAGAATCAGCAGAAATTTGAAGGGCAGAGGGAGTTATAAAGAGAGAGGGGGTTAAAAACTGGAGTGAAAGAATAAAGGAGAAAATATTAGGGGAAGGAAGGGAAAAGAAACAGGACTTGGGAATCAAGAAATACGGGAATTCTAAAAAAATGGGGAAACTTTTTTTAATTAGACACAGAGATAATGGCTGAATGATATTTGGGGAGGGGATTCTGCAAGGTGCTGGGAAGTAATATAAAAAATTGTAGTTGTGAAATGGGGACATATAGATTGATAAGATGGAAAATAGAATTGTATTTTTTGTTAATGCTCTTTCCTTTATGTATAGAGATAATGGTAACAAATAATAGAATATGTTAATTAAATATATTGAAATATATTGAGATAAATTGAATGATTTAGGAGAAGAGCTGAAATGGAATTTACATCGGGTTTAGGACTAAATGTTTAGATTATATGTCCCTTTGTTCTTTTGAAAATGTAGATAAATTCTTGAAATCAAAAAGGGGAAACCATGCAGAATCTGATTTATATATGTTATGTAATCTTAATAGGGAATATATTTTTAATGTTTTAAGTAATAAAATGTTAAACACTTAATGGGATTTAAAGGGGAGATAATGAATATGTAACTTGGAGTTGGCACACTTAAACTGATATTTTGGGGGGAAACCAATTTATAGAAGGTATTATTAATCAGAATTTAAGAGGACTATACAAATGTGACAGTTAAAGTATTAAAGTATAACAATTATGAAGTTAATATATGTGAATTTAAAATGAGATATGCATTGGGAATAATACAATAAAATAGAAAAAGTATAAAAGCGTGTTAAGATAAGAAATTGAATACAAAAAATTGAATATGTAACTATGGTCATATTTGTATGTATATGTGAAACCTGTAATCATGCTGTTCTCTAAAATGAGATGTTAAAGGTGGAAAAATGAATAAAACTTGTTTTAAAAAAAAGATCCATCTGGAACTTGAGTCTATTTTCTTGGGTGTTAGCTATCCTGCCAAGCTAGTATCATCTGCAAATTTGGTAAGTTTCCCTTCTATTCCCTCATGTAAGTCGTTAATGAAGACATTGAAGAGTACTGGGCCTAAGACAAAACTTTGTGGCACCCACTGCTTACTTCCCTCCATGTGGACTTAACCCATAAGGATTACTGGTTGAGTACAGTTTGTCAGCCAGTTGCGAGTCTATCTAGTGGTGGTGCTATCTATTCCACTTTTCTAACTTACTAAGAAGGTAGGTTGTGGTCTACTTTTCAAATGCCTTGCTGAATCAAAATATATTATGTCCACAGTATTTGTTGGTCTACTAATTTAGTCACTATGTTGAAGAATGGAATAAGATTGGTTTGGCATGATCTGTTTTTAACAACGCATGCTGACTGCTAGTTATTACTTTACTTGTTTCTAGATGTTGGCAGATCTGGTTTTTATTATCTTTTCCAGTATCTTCCGGGTATTGATGTTAGGCTGATTGGTCTATAGCTTCTTGGGTCTGTTTTTCCCTTTTTTGAAGGAAAAAAACACATCAGCTCTTTTCCAGTCCTCTAGTAGTTCCCAGTGCTCCAGGATTTTTGAAAGATATGTGTGCAGTGGTTCTGAGATACCTCTGCCAGCTTCTTTAAAACTCTCAGGACTTAACTTCTGATGCCTAGCTTGATCCTTCTTCCTTGCAATTTTAACCCACTGATTCCCTGGAGCAATAGAACAACCAGATATTTGAAGACTGCAATCATGTCTTCTCTTAGACTTCATTTCTATAGGCTAAAACATACAGAGATCATTTAATGACTCTTCTTAAAGCTTAGTTACCACATCTGTCACCTTTTAGCAGTCCTCCCTGATGTTGCCTAATCTGTGATGACCAGAAATGAACACAATACTTCAAACAGGGTCTGGGAAGGTAAACACAATTAAATCAGTATTTCAATACATTTCAAATATGCCCTGTAATGAATATGAAACTGCTGTTAGATCATGAGTGTTTTGGGCATATTTCTGAAATGCTTGAAATAACACAATTGATATCAAAAGCTGTTTCACATAAAAACAGGGATTTCACATTCAAAAATTGCTACTGTCATCTTCAAACATAATGTTTTAACTTTAGAAAGATTCAATTAAAAGATTTTTCACAAACTATTTTTCACATACATGTACCTAAAAGGAAGAGAAATAGAAGATGCAATAGTGTTGGAAATCAGCACAATTGAGAAAAGATGCTATTATGGAATTTATTTTATTTTGATGGTCAATCTTCATTACATGAATGATTTTAAAGCTGTAAGTATCATTGAACTAATGAAATCATGATATTAAAATAGAAATCTAGATTCTAAATTGAGATAATCTGTTGAGTTAGCAATAGCAATAGTACTTAGACTTATATACCACTTCAAAGTGCTTTACAGCCCTCTCTA